>JASFDD010000403.1:0-11565 GCA_036937055.1 Nidula microcarpa | reverse complement strand
CCCCCTTGAGCATTGGGATCAGCTCCTTTCTCAAGCAACAGCTTAGCAATGTCCACATGGCCACTCATTGAGGCTGCTTGCAGAGCATTGCTATAGTATCCCCCTTGAGCATTGGGATCAGCTCCTTTCTCAAGCAACAGCTTAGCAATGTCCACATGGCCATTTTCCAAGGCTGCCTGCAGAGCATTGCCATATTCTCCCCCTTGAGCATTGGGATCAGCTTCTTTCTCAAGCAACAGCTTGGCAATGTTAACATAGCCTTTTATGGAAGCTGCCTGCAGGGCATTGCCATATACTCCCCCTTGAGCATTGGGATCAGCTCCTTTCTCAAGCAACAGCTTGGCAATGTTAACATAGCCTTTTATGGAAGCTGCCTGCAGGGCATTGCCATATAATCCCCCTTGAGCATCGGGATCAGCTCCTTTCTCATGCAATGTTACTAATGCTTGTTGAAGCCCAAGCAGTGATGCATAGTAAAGTGGCAAAGGCTTCTCATGGTAGGTATTCCTTCTCCACCACAGCCATTCACTATTATCTGGATCATTTAAATGAAGCCATGGTAAATATGTCTCTTTTGACTGCAAGAGTGACATTACTAGCTGATCCACTCCATTTCTACTTTCAACATCTTCCACAGATTTAGCATGAACAAACCAGTATTCAGCTGCATATGCAGCAAGTGGAAATGCAGTTCCTGTCTCTTTATTGATCATTGGATAGCCAGTGAATTGTAGCAGATAAGCCAAGCATGTTTGGGTTATAACTGAGTGAGCCAGACTGATATTAGAGTAGAATCTTGATGACTCCTGTTGACGGCGTCTAGAGGTCAAGTACTCCTTTACAGACAAGTGAGACAGCTTTACTTGACCTTTTTTATTGATCAGTTATTATGTTAAAAATATAACAGTACAGGACACACCTTGTGACAGTGTTACAAAATCTCCACAAATAACCAGTACCATACTTGGATTAAATAATCGACAAGCAGGATCAAAATATGGTTTGCCTTCATCAGGAAAGTTAACAGCCACCACTTCTGCAACTTCCTCCACTTTCAAAGCACAAGCAGAGAATGCCAGCCACTGCAAGATTAGAAGTACTCTTTGTAGCCAAGTTGAATCAAGCTTTGACAGTATTTGGAAGTACATTTGGTCCAAGTCCTTGGGGAGGTCCTTCATGTATTCTTTGATCTCATACATTGAGCAACAATATTTTAATCCTTCAAGGCGATATTTGATTAAACAGAACCTGACCAAGCTTCAGTATTATTAATCACTAGAACTACAATATACTTACATGCCATCAGCATTGTCAACAACCTGATTTATAACCTCTGGTGGCAATTCTTTTAAAATTATGTTTTCCTTACTTGCAGTAGCCACATAGGCACCAATGTCCTGTGAGACAAGCTTTTTCTCCATATAAATTTCAAAATGCTCAAGCATTTTCACAAAGTCCATAATGCTATGCTTTGGTCTGCTAGTTGCAAGGAAGTGCAGCTTTCCATCCAGTATTTGGCCAATTTTTATGATCCATTTTGAGAGAAGCTCCCATTGAGTACATTCATCCAGAGAATCAATGATAATGAAAGTGTTCTCCAAGTTTTTTATGATCTGTAGAAGTGTATCCTCAAGATCTTGAAGCACAGGCTGCTGATGACCCTTTCTACAAAGGTGTTCTAGAGGAGATGGTATTGTGGGATAACAAGTCACTGAGAATTGCCAGATAAGGGACCGGATGAACTTGTTATGAAGCTGAAACTCATCCTGGGAATTCCGCCCATCAAAGAAGAAATATGCATATCCAGAAGTGGGGCTAGTCTCCCTGCAGTAGTCCTGCACATCCTTAATAATTGTGGAGCTGGAATCATGTGATAAAATGTGAATCATGTTGTTGCACTTGAAGAGGCTCACCATAAGACAGTTTTGCCACATCCAGCTGTATCAATAGATTAGTGGTTGCCTGGAATATTTGGCAAATAGATTTATACGCAATCCATAGATGAACAGCGGCACTCCAGCATTTTTCTTCCACCGACTGAACTCTGGCCTATCTAACAGCCAAGAGCCAGTGCCCTCACAGTGCAATTCTCGCGCATTGATATAGGCCTGACTAGGATTCGGAGCATCTAGCCAGTCGAAGATCTTCTTTGACTTGTCTTCAGCTGGCAAGAGCAATGACAGTTAGAAAGTTAAATCATCA
Organism: Nidula microcarpa; assembly: GCA_036937055.1. Classification (NCBI taxonomy): domain Eukaryota; kingdom Fungi; phylum Basidiomycota; class Agaricomycetes; order Agaricales; family Nidulariaceae; genus Nidula; species Nidula microcarpa. The sequence goes on along the minus strand of JASFDD010000403.1, from coordinate 9,363 downwards.
AGCTATTTCCTACTCGATTCCATGGCACTGAATTCTCACAGGACTGGTTCACCGTCAAGTTTCCGCTGACGTTGTTAACAGTGCTGTTATACAGTTGATTGTTATGAGCATTTTGGAGAGCGGCAACGATTGCCATTGTGTCGGAGTAAAGGCAAGTAGTTCGATGGGCTGCGATGTCGAGAGAGGCGAGAATAACAGGTTGGGGGCAAGAAAGAAATGATCGCTATCGATTGATATCAACATCGGCTGTGTTGTTTGGCGCTTGGCTTGTGTCATCTGTCAGGAGATCACCGTGGGAGAGTTCTGTCCACTGCTCATCACGTCCTCGCCTAGTTCTCTGCACATGGGAAGCTGCAGGCCCCCTGCGCATTATACCCTACCTTTCTTCATGTCTTCTGTTGAAAGGACGATAGCAGGCACAAGAAATACGAGGAAACCGCAATAATTCAGAGGTAAACGCGTAGTTAATATGATACAAAAACAGTGTCCTTAAGTACATAGTGAATAAATTCTTGAGCCAAAGATTACATAATAAAGCTATCGAGGCAGTAACATATTGAAACAATTGAGCATAAAATCTGCATAATAGTGACGAAATAGTGAGGTGAAATGCATAGTACTAAATATAGAAGACATGGGAGGGGAATGGAATCGTTTGTAGCAACCAAAATTCCAACATCTTCCTCATGATAATTCCCTGGGTCGGAAGCGCAAAGCAATTCCCTGATCTTCATTCTCGCTCTCGCTATTATGGGGGGCTCAATCTCTCTAGGCTGTGATACGTCTTTTCCACTTGTGGAGACCTAATCCTCCACTCACTCTCGACACATGCCCTTTTCCCAGTCACCATTTGTAGTTCCTTGCATCCTCCCTCGTACTTGTACACATCCCTGACTCTCAGCTACTAGCACCCTAGCCCCAGTTCGCAGTTGCCAGTCAATACCACTGCACAGTCCTACTCGTTTCCTGGTCGCTAGCGGCAGCCTGTCCTTCTGATTCATGGCAAGCGAATGGGATATCTTGTGCGTCGCGATTCACGAAATGGGTGCCGGGTTAGGTGTAGCAGGCTGGAGGTAGCACGTAGAGTCACAGGCTGGGCAGAGGCCATCCTTGTCGAAAGTCAACGTTCAGCTGCGGATTGGGACTATGATTGTAGAAGCTGAACATGTATGCACGACCAGTGGATGGAGAGACAGAGCATTACATGGGTGACGAAACGAGGACCCACCTACCCCAGCAGGGTGTATTCTTGTGCAAGGGAGAATTTGGTGCTTAACGCACACCCCAGGCGGAATGTGGTCCTGAACAAGGTTGAGGCAAAGAGCAGGGAGAGAAGTAACAAAACGAGGACACCCGTAGCCCTGCTCCATTTATGCACCGGGGAGGCCGAGATATGAGCAATGAGCGTACGCCGCATTGTACCTGCATGCCTCCACCCGCCTGTGTCCTCTCTACACTAATAACAGGCCCAAGTTGTGGCTCATCATTTCCAGGACTGGAAGCCATCCATACGTCAAAAGTTTGATATATCCGAGGGAGAGCTCTTGTGCTTATATGCAGTAATGTTAACGAGTACCGTTGGATTATGCACGTAGCTGAGTCGTGGCACAGGGAAGAGCACTGCAGATTGCAGAAGGAACCGAGTGCTCCAGTGCATCTCCTCTTCCCCATTCTTCCCCACCGCCTCTCTGCTGGTGTGGCAGATCCAATGAGGTGGCCTGCAGCTCCAATTCAAGCTATCTCCATCCCTGGGAGCAGTACATATGTCAAGGTTCTCGTAAAGTTCAAGTTAGAGCGCTCTTGCTCACGCTTGTGCTAGGAGATATTGGCCTTGTACCCCGGACTAAGAATACAACTGCGGTAAAGGGCATGCAGAAGTGCGAATCATGGAAGAAGTTGGGTATATACCTTCCTGCTCTCCACTCGTGTTGCAGGTCCAACAGCACGTTCCAAGTGCTGGCGCTGAGTCATTGTCGCTGGGATCTTGTAGCACTCCATATACCAAGGTTCTCTCCCACCATCCTCTCCTCTCTTCTCCTGTTGCATGTCCAATGACATGGCCCCATGGCTGCCATTCGAGTCGTCGCCGCCAGGACTGTCAATAGTCAATTCATTGCGGTTCTCTTGGATTGAAAGAGTTTATGCTCGCGGGTATGCAGAGAAGACGCCGCTTGCGTGCCCTGGGATAATGAATGTGGGCCGCCGCCGCTGCCGTAGCTGACCTGACGGGCGGAGAGAAACTACAGATCACAGAAGTGGCTGGATAACTCACGTTGCACCCGCTCTCCTCCCTGCCTGCATCATAGGTCCCTTATCATGGATACATAAATGGAAGTCGTATTGTCATCATTAGGACCGATGGCATTGGGTGTGGTAAGACTCTCGCATATCAAATTTGCACTTGCTTGCTAACGACGCTGGATCGATAACTCAAAATTTACATTCAGAAGAGAACATGTTTTTATGGACTCGAATGAGTGACGAGGATTCAATAGTTACGCAGGTCCAAATCAGTTTGCATACCTATCATGTTGTTGGAATATCAAGCGCTACGCCAAATGTATAACGCTATATCGATGACTGCTTTTGTCACTTTTCGCATTTTTATTGTTTCCATTTATTCGTTATTTCATTCTTGTAGCTTTACTTATCATTTCATTTCTAACTTGTTTCATCCTTTTATCTCCACTTTAATATATGTATCAGCAGTATTTAAGTAGTGTTATAACGAGATAAATCCCCTGCGCGTTTGCCAGGGTCACTGATAATCCGAGTGAGCATCGAAGCATAGCTCATTTTAACACATGTTGCGACTACTAATTATCCGATATCTATATAAATGATAACACAATAATGTTCAGGTCTGCTTTTCCTAAATGTATCAAACGAAGACTAATCCTAGCATTGCGCTTGGTTATGGAATCTCACCAATATATTAAATCCTACGAGCATTTACGTTGGAGGATGGATCCACCTGTTCGGTGCGACAAGGGTTGGTATTGAACTCTGCGACATGAAGAGTAAGAATGGTATACAAGTAATGATAGAAGAATCGATAACATGGCTACTGCAGCGCCCTCGCTTACGAAGGCACAGTAGTCAAGGTTAGGAGAGTTGTAAGGCTAACCTTGGTGTTGATGACTGCAATGGTGCGAGTTAGTGAAAGACTTGAAGCGTAATATTTAATAGGCACCTTATGTCCGTGAAGAGCGCTACTTTGCCTTTCGTTATCGTTATGGCAAGTCCGTACGAATGAACCGGTGCATCTCCCCAGCGCTCATAGAATAATCCTATAAAGTACGAGTGTAAACCATAGCGTAAGAAACTGGAAATTTTACAGATGCTCACCTCCAGCCTCATCCGAGTATTCGAAGTTTTTATTGTAAACCTCGCCCTTCCATGTACTCCGATGTAAAATCTCAAAATTATTCTAAGATGGGCTTTAGTATGCAACACATTCCAATAAGAATGAATGTTACTCACATACATGATATGCCTCGTCCAATCGTCATTCCCAGCATCACCTTCCAAGACTTTTTTGATACCACCTTCCCTATTCCACGTGAATCCCAAATTTTCGGTGGCAGGAAGGAGATTTCTATTCTCTTTCATGAACTAAGAAACCTTCGATGCAAGTGAATCCTGAATCCAGGGATCATCGTCTGAGATCTGAACAGTTGCTACAGTTGAGGACTTCTGGTCAGGATACTAACGATATAACCGGGAGAGGAAGATTGTGCGTTCGATGGGATAATATTGCTATTGGCATTGAAAGAGCGTGAAATGAGAAGAGCGAAGAATCACGATGTCATAACGGAACTCTATCCGTATCTAACCTCCACCACCAGTCGTATTCGGCGAGAGCCGGGCGACGCCATAAAGGCACATTAAGCGAGAATTATTGGTTGTATAGGCTGCGAGTAATGAAGCCTCGGCACCTGCGTTAAAACGACATATAGACCGGTATCCATGCGAAGCCTACAAACAGCAAAAGCGTAATAATATGCCTCGATATCTCTTAGCAAATTAAACCAGAGGAAAAGCATCAGGAAATACCCAAATTGAGAATCTTATAGGAAATGTGGCAATTGTGTAAAGTCAGTAATATCAGATGAGGATCGCTAAAATTTCAGTGACTAATAAAAAAACGGTAAAAATTGCATATAGTTCCATGTGATACTAGATAATTTCAGGCAATTAAAACAAGTCATGATACAGGTATTTATCTGTAAAATTGTTCAGGTAGGAATGTTTGCAAAGTTCATGCACGTTACTACTGGTCCAAACTGTAGGTGCAACAGGCCCAAATTTTGGGAAGAGATGTATGCTTCGAAATATGTTGGCAATAGGAATAATGCTGGAGGGGCGAGATCCATCTGAAGCTATGCATCGAGACAATTCATAAAGTCCGTGGTGAGGATCTAGCGTGCGAGGAACTTTGAGAACCATTCAACATAAGCAAGATGTGTCTTAACAACACCAGGATGGAAAATCTGTTTAACAATAGCATCAGGAATAGAAATACTACAGGGATCTGACAACAGATCTGCCTAAAATCCTCATATTAGGGTAGCTCACAGTAGTGTTTTTCGGTCAATTTTGACTCATTTTTGAGTTCAATTTTACTTCAATTTTGCTGCCAAATGAAATGAGTTGGAAGTAAAAATGAACTAAAATTGAAACGAAAAATGAACGAAAATTGGCTACTGTGAGTCACCCTTGTCCGGAAAACGTCAAAATTGAATAAAATTGAATTTTCACAATGCCATTTTTTTGTCAGCATCCCTGGCATTATTTGGTCTCTGCTAAATTTCATCTATCAGGACTCAGGACTTAGCCCCAGAAGCACCAAGGCTTTCTGTTGTGACAGTTCTCATGAAAATTTCCCCAGAAACCCTGATAATCAAAATATTGGTTCAAAAAATAGACTGAAAATTGCTCAAGTCCATTACATCAGACTGAAATATTCTAGAATAAGGTGTATACTACATAGCAGGCACTTTGTAGAATTGAATGAGGCAGCAGCCATGGGGAATGATGTGGACAATGGAAGGGCAGACTCAGGATCAAATGAACATGGAGGCAACAGTACACTGGAAGGGGCAGGAGAACAGGGCAAAGGGCATGGTTGGAGAGGTGAGTGAGTGTATGGCAATGTTGGTGCTTGGAGTGTTAATCATCACAAACCTAGAGCTCATGCAGGATATCACTTAGCTTATTTCATGTCCCCCATCAACAGAAAAGTGCTCTCTTCAATTGCAGCTTCACCCTGCATGGCAGTGCCCTTGACATAGCACAGCAGCAGGCATACAGGACCTTGAGTGACTTCAACTTAGCTCTTCTGATATCTCTTTTGAAAGGTTGGTAAAGAGTGAAAGAACCTTCCTCTGATTTGCAGACATATTAACAACACCATTGAGCCTGGGATTCTGCAATATATCATGCTACTCCCTAATTGTCATCTGCAAACTAGGGACCATAAACTAAAAACTCCTCACAGTGAAATAGTAATATCTACTGAGCCCCAGCTCAAAGAAATCACAAATGGCAACAGTTATGTGGCTATTTTTGCCCAGCAGCTTACAATTGGGACTTTTGTTTCTGCTGTAAGAGAAGGAAGAAACACACTTATCAAGGATGGTGCATAAATTTCATCCATCATTCCTTTTATCAAATTTACATGGCCACTGTTTAGAATCTGCAAAAGCACAAGAGGGCTTTCTTTGGTTGTCCAGCTGTATACAAAATTAATTGTAAGTGATGATCTGTGTTGCAGCCCACTAAGTACTGACTGTACAGTCCAAACATTTCTTGGATATTTTATAGCAAATGATAATAATGTCTACATCCAGAACTTCTTGTAATCTAACACAGTAATAGTGTAGATACTCACAAGCTGTGTTCATAAAAAAATAGGGTATTTACCATCACATATGTTTTCCTTCACCATTCCATTGCCAGGACCAATATAAAGTGTCTTGGTGAATTGCACAACATGCATTACAGTATCCTCTTTGACACACTTCACAAATCATAGACAGGAATACCACATAAAAAAGTGCTAGCACTTGTGCTTCAATGGCAGCATTGAAGAGCTTGCAAACAAGGCAAAGTTGTTCTTTATTTTTAAAACAGGCTGCAGGGATGTCAGACTTCATTTACTGGCAAGTATGATTATGATCCAGTGAGTTAGTTTGAACAGGAGGTCTAGAATTCTGGTCATTGTGGTAGTACCAGTGGAAGAATAGTAATGCTTAAAGAGAGGTGATGTACCAAGATGTCTTTACTGTCTCTATACATTGAGCTGGCCTGCATAGCCTACTTCTAAGAATAACCTCTAATCACAAAAATAAGTTCCCACTGTAGTTCCAATAAAATTGGATGGTCTTATTTTCATAGCTATTGCATTGACAATTAAGGGGGATACAATTGACTCATAACCAATAGATTTCATAACCTATAATCCCTTCTAACACATAGGATTTTGGATCCTGCTAGTAATGATTGTAAAAGGTTCAGGAACCTGCACTGGGGTATAAATATGGGTATGGGTATTGATTTTCCTACCCTCAAAAAACTCATACCCCCAGCACAGGTCCTGGGTACAATTCCTTGACAACATCCTCACAATTTTCAGTTCAAAAACACTAAAATCAAACTTTTTCCTGGTAATTTTAAGCTGAAATTTAGGTCCTTTTGTAAAGCAGGATGGTAAAAAACATGCAAGTTCTTGCATTAGATTTATTGAGGCTTTGAGAGGTCTTTACTGTCCCCCACAGATCCCAAGTGGCTCTGATCAAAACCAGGTAGATTCTGTGTGGATCCAGGTTGGAATTTTTTATATACATAGCAAGCCAAATGTTAAGAAATACCCTCAAATTTTCCAACCAAATTCTGAGCAGAATCATTGGAACCTATGGAACTACTCAGTTCCAAGTCCAAGCAGTTTTCAAGCAGTTTCCAAACAATTTCCAAGCAATTTTAACAATCCTTGAGCTGTGCATATGAATTACCATAATTAACAATAGTTATTATTATTTACGTAGGTAGAAAAAAATTCCATCATCAGAGGTTGAACACACAATCCTGTCAGACACACAAACAATACACCCAATAGTGCAGTGTTGAGGTTGTTGAATCACTCAGGGAAAGAGTAGGATAAGGGAATAAGGGTGAGCACTGTATTGCAAGTGGAGATATGACTAGCTCAAGACTGGGGTCCTGAGTACAAACCATGTAACTAAATACTACCTAACAAATGTACTATGCATGTACTACTCATGGCTTGTGCATGTAAATAATATGTCATGTACATGTGTATCATGCATGTGAATAACAATTGATCATAAAAAGAAGAAAGCCTTGTGTTGTCCTCATGGGCACAGTTACCTCATGGTATCCATGCAGTTTCCATGTGTTATCCCCAAGATTAGATATCCCTGTGATAAGTCTAAAAGATAAGATAATGATAATCACCAAAAGAAAAGGAAAATTCATGACAAATCCCATAGACTACTTATTAAACATGCCAATGGAACTGGCTCATACAAACTAACACATGTTAGAGTCTCAGCATCTCAGCAATCCCTACATATCCTGCCATGTCACACACCTTCCTTCTGTTCAACTACCATCATCCCACCTCATCAATCACCTGTTGCACCACTGTCCAACTGCCAATCAATACCAGCAAGCACCTGCTCCAGCTTCCCCACTCCCTGGAGTGGCTGCCAGTGCAGAGCTCCTCCCCCCTCAAAATGCAAGAGGTCCAACATAGATGAACATGGGGACAAGCACCAGAAGAAAAATGAGCCTGATGACAATGACTGTGACTTCAACAACAGAGGCAAGTAACTGGGGAAGGGGGAGAAGGGAGAGAGGGAGGGGAAGAAGGTGAAGCAGAAGCAGAAGAAGCAGAGGAGGGAAATGGGTACAAGGTATGTGCTAACCACCCCTAACATTCCCCTCACTGACTTGTTCCACAGGAAAAATGCTGCAGACAAAGTGAAGGAGGAAGCAGCTGCTCAGGAACTTCAGTAAGTACTTGATTCCACCTCCCTCCCAGCCCACTCACTGACTTATATAGGCATACCAAGCATATACTTGCACAGAGTGGGCTTGATGTTGAGGGCTTTACACTCCCCCACCTATATAGGCAGATTATACGTAGACTACATGTAGCTTACATATAGTCTATGTATAGTCTACAAACATTGAACATGTATTAAAGAAGGCTTGATCAAGAGTAAGACTCTATGTATACTCTATGTTAGATCTACATACACTATATGTAGAATATTGATATATGTAGAGTCCTGGTAAGTTTATATGTATACTGTAGGTACAGATGGTGTTACTATTTAATAATATTAAAAATAGAAATGAGATGCAAAGAATTGAACCCTTGACCTTAGGATATTTAAGGCACATGACATATAAATCAAGCATACTTAACAGGTACACTAAACAACCTTATAAATATAATATATTTATAATATTAAGAGGCATCATGCAGTATGCTCATGTTATGGATCCACAACATGTGACTTCTGTGATGTGTTCAATTTCATGCTCCCACACTTTTTGTCTCCTATCCCCACCATCCACCTCTCTTGTCCTTGCCACTGCAGCTGCTCACAACAACAACAACAAATACAACCACAACATCAACAACAAAGACAACAATGGCTGTAACAACAACCCACTGGGCTAGGCTCTCCAGTTGGTGAGTGCCTGCACTTGCTCGCTCTCTTTCACCCCTGCTGACTGTGCCTGTCCTCTGCTCTCCAGGACATGAGTGCCTGTGCTTGCTTGTGAGTCCCTATGTTTGTTTGTGAGTCCCTGCCCTCACTCACTCTCTTTCACCCCTGCTGACTCTGCCCATCCTCCGCTCTCCAGGACATGAGTCCCTGCACTCGCTCATGTGTCCCTGCGCTCACTTGTGAATCCCTGCACTTGCTTGTGAATCCCTGTGCTTGCTCGTGAGTCCCCGCATTCGCTCGTGAGTCCCTGCCCTTGCTCGTGAGTCTCTGCGCTCACTCACTCTCTTTCACCCTGCTGACTCTGCCCATCCTCCGCTCTCCAGGATGTGAGTGCCTGTGCTTGCTTGTGAGTCCCTGCATTCGCTTGTGAGTACCTGCCCTTGCTTGTGAGTCCCTGCCCTTGCTCACTCTCTTTCACCCCTGCTGACTCTGTCTGTCCTCTGCTCTCCAGGATGTGAGTGCCTGTGCTTGCTCATGAGTGCCTGTGCTTGCTTGTGAGTCCCTGCACTTGCTTGTGATACGAAGTGCAGCTATCTACACCCAAAAATATGAATTTTTCAAAGTTTAAATAAGAAATAATACTTTCAGATAAAATGATATG
>JASFDD010000402.1:0-18786 GCA_036937055.1 Nidula microcarpa | reverse complement strand
TTCTCTTCTATGACTCTTCAATTTATCTTCATCATTCTAAGATATTACTTTTCCATACCCTTAGCTATGGCTCAATAGACTCAATATTCCTGTGAAGTACAGCCTTCTATTTACTCGCCGCTGTTCTCCTAATTAGTAACCTCTCGAAGAATAAAAGCCTGTCGATTCGTAGAAAAAAAAAATCATCAAGTTTAACTCTCAACTTCGATCTCTTGTCTTCTCTTTCACTCTTGTCGTCATCATTATCACCTTCCCCACCAGGCTTCATTCATTTCATTAGAATCATTGTCTGCCCGTTGCACCTACGTTGTCAAACCTCTTGTCTCGACTTCTAAGGACTTTTGGTCAGTTGTTCTTGTACTTCAAAGTCATACCAGTTGCTAGAGCGTGCACCAAGCCTCTTTTTGCAGCTCAAAGCCACTGGTTTCTGTGATACTGTTTTTATTTTATTTTTCACATCTCACGTACCATAGGCATATCAATGGCTAAAGTGGGTGCATTGTTTTGATTTATTATCAAAACGCTGATTGCGAGTTCTTCCAGGGATTTTTACAGCACATTTATCGATACTTCTTTCCAGACAAGCCGGATAACTCTGATAATGATTCTCATTGGCCAGAACTACAGACTTCGAAGAGCGAATTAATCCTTGCAATGAAGGATTTTATTCCTATGTATGATTCTGGTGGTAAGCTTGCTAAATACTTCATTGAACCTCGTTTTGTAACACCTTTATTAGGTCAAATTGTTGGATATCTGCAAAAATCGGACCCCTGTGTCCCTATTTCTTGAGGACCTATAAAGAAAGAAAGCGTCATTGAATGTAAATCCCATTTTTGAGATGAAAGTCGATTCCTTTAAACTAATTTTGTTCCTTAGATTCTCATTCCAAACCATCGACGCAAAGGGTTAAAAATCAGCCCATGGAAGCGCTGTATACAAAATCTGCGGATGGCCAATTTCATCGAGTTGGACACTCTCAAAATTTCAGTACCTTAGGCGAAGTCAAACAGAAGGATTTCCCTAGCAGTCATGTCAATATAGAATGGACCATCAATGCCACTGCAAGGAATGGCTGGTCTCTCAGGACTTTACTTGGGAGCAAGTTGAGCAGACAAAGAATTTGAGAGCTCATTGGGCTTATAAAGTAAGCAGCAATGACAGGAAGGGTAATTAACATGCTTCCACATGGCAAGGAGGAAAGAAGAGTACTCGAAAGTGTATGGGTATCATTCAATGTGACAATACCCTTTGTGAAATCATTACTCACCCCCAAACAACAGCAAAAGGAATTGCATCTCAGGTCAGGACACTGTGCACATGCAGTGATGTTCTCACTCATGAGGACTGTGATATCTGTTCTGTTCTATGGACTTGGTCTGGTGGAATCCATTATGAGAATGGTGGACACCATATACACCATCAACCACCCATCTTCTGCACCTCTTACCCGGTGAAGAGGCCCAATTCAAAGCTTTTGTCCAGGCCCATCTGACAGTCAGTCCACAAGCTTTAATTACTGGAGTTCCTACATTTGAAGGACCAGGAGAATCCTTGTCAATGTGGATCATGTCAGCAAGGAGTGCTTAAAGATCAAGCATGGACTTGGTGAAAGTGGCAATAATTTCCTGCAAAATTTTGCGAAATTTGAAGAGGATCATCCTGGATTTATTATTCTTTCAAGACTGGGGAAGGTTATAGTTATCTCTACTCAGAAACCCTTCATGCAATCTCAGCTTCTCAAAGAAGAAATCTTGGATGACCCTGTTAATGTCATGGCCAGTGATGCTGCTCATGGCTGGTGGCAAGATTGAAAGGCTTTTCTGATGGTTACTTTGACATATTGCCCTGATCTCCACTGCTGGGTCCCTGGAGTTATGTCATATACCAATGGAGCTTTGGGATGCATTTCTTGGCGGTTTTTCAGTCTATTGCCCTTGAAGCTAAACAACATAATATACCTGTCACTGATGATCTCTTCAAAATTGTGGGCATTTTATTCAATATGTTATAATTCATCAAATCTTACCATCTCCAATGCAGGTCATGGATTCATTGAGGCAGAGTATGTTGGATTTATTGATGGATTTGTTGAATTTTGGATGATGCGCTCTGATGATATCCACATGCCTATTGAGCTGCAAGAAGCTGCTGAACACATCTTGCATGGATGCAAAGAGCATTTTTGTGCAGCAGTTACTCATGTCAGTTGCATCAATGGGGCTGTTGGTCCTAACAATGTGGAGGGTTTCAAAACTTGTGCACTTGGTCTGCTTTCTGTTTCAACTTTTGAGGAGTTCAATAAATAGGCCAACCTAATTATCCACAATTTTCCAAGGCTTAAATCTTGAATGGACTGGTGGAAGTGACCTTTTCATGTGACAATGCTCTCCAAGTTACAGCAGAAAATAGCTATCCATGTCATTGAATCAATCCCAAAAGCAACAAACCCTGAGGAGGCTATGCACTGGAAATTTTACTGTGCTGCTGGCTGTGATCAACCTTTTATGCATGGCATGAATTCTCTATACAAAATTGCCTTAGAGTTTGAGCAGCAATTTCAAGCAGCTGATAGTGAGTATTGATTTATCGTGAACTTGATGAAGGAACTAACAAGATTTTAGAAGGAATACTTATCTGGTATGGTCAACCTGAGGCCTGGAAGTTTAAAGCAAAGGATATTGGTTGAACAAAAGCAACCCATGCTCCAAAGCCCATGGACAAGAAACAAAAATTAAACAATGAACAGCCTCCAGATACTGTCAAGGAGCTTCTAAAACTGGAGAAAGTTGTAAAGTAGCAGTCTTCCAAGAAGATCACAAATGATCTAACCTTTGGACAGCCAAGTTATCCCAGGAAAGATAATTCTTGCTAGCTTGATACCTCACTTGAGCTTATATATATTGCCATTCTGCAGGATTTTGATGATTTGTCAACACTTGTCAGGTCACTTTCAAATAAATCAGGCTTACAATCCCTTTTCAACTCCATGACTATGTGGCATTGTATTGCTATGAACCCTGGGGATTCCAAGATCTCTTCATGTTTAGATCAACAGCACAATGACATTAGATGCTACCTAAAGAATGAGGGTATTATTAAAAGTCTCAGGGACTTTGATTCTGTATTTGTGAGTCTGCTATTGACTGTTTAAAAAATCCTAATGCTTACACCAGTTTAAGTCATGGTTTTGGGAGATTATATGACAGGAAGGCAAGGAAAATACATCTGAATTCCAGATATTCTCCTATTTTTAGGTCCTAACTGTGGAAATCCAATGATGCTCTAGATGCAAGACCACTGGAGGAAAGCACCTACAGCTCACAAACCCATCCTGTGCCAACCAAACACTCAATTGGAGTCCTGGAAACATGATCAATACAAGGGAAATGTTGCAGCATGGTTCCATGACTTTATCTCAATGAATAAAGATGTTAGTACCCAGTCAAAATGTTGGAGAAATAATGGGGGAATTGGATGCAGTGGACAATGTGAAGACATTCAGAAATTGGTGGTTTCCCTACCTGTTATCTTCATCATTGATGTTGCTGATCATTCCATGGCACAGCTCTAACCAAACCCCAAGATTGAAGCTCCAATCTGGGACTTCCCTTCAAATCTCTTGCCTTCAAAAAAGAAAAATGGGGAGGAATTTGGCTTAATATTTGACCATATCAGCATCACACTCATAGGCATGTCTGGAACTCACTTTACGCGTGTCGGGTGTTCTCAATTTTCTTAGCTGTCATTGTTCATACCGAGTCTCTGTCTTGGATATAAGTCAAATAGTAGCGAGAATACGTGCAGCTTCATCAAGTCTCCTTCCGGAACAGAGAATATTAGTGAACGTGCAAAATAAACTCTGTGAGGCAACATAGTGCTCCGCACATTGTATAGCAATAAGTTAGGGCCTATTTGACATCCCTAGGTCTCGCCCTACCCACCCTAGGCCCCTCCCTACTCCATCGAAGAAGTCTCTCTGAACCCTACGTCATTCCAACCCAAGGTCATTCCGCTGCAACATGGTTAGAATTTAGAAAGATGACTCACTTGTGACTTGATACAAGGAATGTGTAAATAATTGTGGAATTCACTGAGTAGTATGGTAAATAAAAGACACTGGACAATGTGAGTGTTGCATATTTAATGATACAATACACCTAACAATTATAAGCCTTATACCAGAGTGGCTTCCTCCCCGGAAAATCGATCACTTTCATAAGCGCCTCCGAAAGCACCGCCATATCATCAGCAAGCCAACAGTAAGTAGACGAATCGCTTTCTTACGGTCTTTGGAACCAGCTTTTGCATTGCTTGATTGAAGACAAGCACAATTTAGCGGTCATGCCCTAACACGATATATTTAATACTAAGAAGCTCGGAAAGTCATTTGATTCTGATGATTCATCGGCCACAATGACCCGCCACGGGCGGGTGATGGCACACCAGATTTCTCCATTCTCGTTTTCTACGAGCCTCAAGCTCCTTGTCAACCCATCCGTAGCATTCCATTCGACTTTAGATCTTGGATCAACATGAAGATCGAATATTCGGAAATGCCCATCATAATGGAGCTGAAACGGCCAGTGAGTCGTGCTATCCCTCAGCAGGATGTATTTCTGGAAAAATTGATGGCTCGAATGAAAGACGCTGCTTTTCAATTGGACGGATAAGCCAAAACTTTGTTCTCCGATGCACGTCGTAAGACCAAAAATCAGTTCTATTAATCGCTGCTACGGGCGAGTGGTGGCAGTTTAAAATTTTGAAGAGATATGATCATCAGACGCTGGAAGTAGTGAGAAAGGCCACATCGGACAACGTGCTAGACACTCTCAACGATTTTGAAGACGACGACGACGAAGAGCCGGACAGTGAAAGCGATGGTGACGACGACGACGAACATGTAGAGGATGGAGTGCCACCCGCCTTGGAGGGAGCGAAGGCACCTCCCGCGTTACACTATCATCGAGTTTTAGAGGACAGCGAAGATACTGAATTGCCTGAAGCATTCGCAACAGGAGATTAAGGAGCAATGTATTGGAGTGGTATTACTGTCCTGAGCTCCCCCGCTTCGGATGGAAAAATGCATGTCATCAAAGAGTGGCTTGATGAGTTTATGAGAATCCATAATCGCAACGCTTAATGTCCAGCTCTTGGCTCGAATATATGCGCAAAGTGAGTAAATTAGCAGTTTTCAAGAGCCCAATTGAATAATTGAAGATTTTTCACAGGATTGCTAGTGCTGAGTCATTAAATTTATTTATTTTCAAGAGAGATCAAAACGAAAATCGATTTCATACAAATATATCTCCCGTTATTTGTCTCTTTTATCCCACTGAATAAGTCCTTCGGCATATTTGTATGGCGTATATACTACTTTAATCCATCTATTCTCCTGAAATGTGCAGTCAAATAAGTATAAAGTCATAATAGACGAAGAGTGCCCTCTCAACGTTTACCCTTGACATTCTTTAAATCAGCGTTGACTGGGAGGATAGGTCAGAAATTTCATATTCTATCCTAATTTGTACGTCAATTCCAGTAATCAATTGCAATGTCCACCAGGTCCTTTGTGAATCGGTTTCCTGGGACGAACATGTTAAAATAACGCCCCAGAAAAGGACAAAAAGTTATAAGGGTGATAAGCGAGCGAAGATACAAACAGTAGACTACGTCGTTTATAAATAAATAAATGAAACTGAGTACGAATATATAAAACTAATACACCAATTAAGACGGGTAGTGCACCGCTCCGGCACTTTCTCCTTTCCTATCCGGGTAACACGGCAAGCTCATAATTATTCCAACAGAACATGCTGTACCTGTCCACCACCTCTGGCCTTTGCCTTGTACCAATACCAGATTAACCATATACTTGAACGAAATCTTCCATTATGAGGAACCCTCGAAAGCTGTTGTTTGGGACGCAAATTTGGTGGATTCGCTCCATTTAGTCAAGCATCTGTGCTTCTGCTTTTGCTCGGTCATCCTCATTGCGTTTTAACTCTATAACAGTGATAATTCTGTTTTCTCGAGGTAAACATGGTGGACGGAGGACCACTTTCACAGTCAAAAAGTCCGGCAATAACTTGTTGGTCTCCTGGCCAGCTTGAAATAGATAATTCAGAAAATTGGATGGCAGATAAAAATATCCAGGCTACTTACACACATTCGTTGACCTATCCTCACCCCCAGTGGACCCAAACGAGAGGCTTGCTAGATCAGCAACCATATCTTCGGGATCTATCACCTCGCGCAATGTAGCTTGAGCAATACTCATAAATCGCCTCTGGGGAAAGATTGACTCGAAGAATAGAGAAATGGCCCGTGGAGTTGACTTTCATAGTGTACGTTGAACTCGATCGTGGCGCGAAGAAGGTAAATAACCCAAGGATCAATTTGGATGATATGATCATCCCTGTTAGGCGGATTTTCAATGGGCAGTGGATTTGGAAGGGTGGGCTCAGCATCAAGGGTAGCTATCAAGCGCCTGTTTTCGATGAAGAGAGATTGAGGTGAGATAATAACTGGCGATGAGAATGCGAGGAGGAGGTTGACTACAACTAAAACCCCTCTGGGCTCCTTTAAAATCGAAATTAGAACGTGGTGTGACTTCGTTGAAATTATCGAAATATTGTCGGGACTTCAGAACTACGATTGGATATTGTTGCTCTAAACAGTACAAAGGACGGGGAACAATGGATTTCTTGTTTTCGTTTGTTGGCGTCATTTCTATCACCGCGCCATTTCGGTATTTTTCTGAACGGTACAACAGACAGAAGCTCTCAGAAGATAACGGATTTGTTGTTTTCCATCGTTATCGCGCGGTTGGACTCCGTTCTATCGCAGGTTCAGCATGTCCATGGGGTCATAGGGCATTGTTCTACAGATTTGGTGGGCCGTAGGATTGACATAGGATTGGAATTTGTGGGTAGGAGTGACTAGGATTGGCTAGGAGTGGCAGAGACTTGTGTAGGATTGGTGGAGGATTGGACGGCTAACACCGGCTCGCAATAGGGTAGCAACAGAGAAGATTGCAGAGTTGGAAAAGATGTATGCAGGATTACACTTACAGAGTCACCCAGCAACCCCACTCGTTCAGCGAATGAGTGAGCAGTACGAGTAGTTACTACATACTTAATTGTCATTACTCATTTCAATTTGCCCTCGTGTACGTTGAGCTGTACAAAATTTGCATTTAATGACTACAAAGCACTGAATATAACTTGATGTCATTTATAGAGTCACCCGACACACTCATTCGTTCGACGAACGAGTGGGAAGTGTGAGTAGTTAGTAGTGTACGTATTTGTCATGCTTCATTTCGATTTGCATGTCTGTATGTTGAGCTGTACAAAATTCGCATTTAATTAGTATACACAACGGAATATCACTTAATTCACTTGCAGACTCACCCGGCACATTCACTCGTTCGACGAACGAGTGGGAAGTGTATAACTTGTTTCACTTACAGATCACCCGGCACACTCACTTGTTCGACGAACGAGTGGGATGTGAGAGTTGTTAGTATGTGCATATTTATCATCACTCACTTCAATTTGCCTGCATGTGAGGTGAGCGTTACAAAATTTTCATTTAATGAGTACAAAACACAGAATATAACTTGATTTCGCTCACAGAGTCACCCGGCACACTCACTTGTTCGACGAACGAGTGGGATGTGGGAGTAGTTAGTATGTACATATTTGTCGTTACTTGTTTCGATTTGCCTGCGTGTAAGGTGAGCAATACGGAATTCATATTTAATTAGTAGAGAACACTGAACATAACTGGGTTTCATTACAGAGTCACCCGGCACACTCACTCGTTCGACGACCGAGTGGGATGTGCAAGTAGATAGTATCTACATATCTGTCATCGCTTATTTTGATTAGCCTTCGTTCATGTTGAGCTATACAGAATTCGCATTTAATTAGTAGAGAACACTGAACATAACTTGAATTCACTTGCAGAGACACCCAGTACGCTCACTCGTTCGACGAACGAGTGAGATGTGCGAGTAGTTAGTATTTACATATTCGTCATTACTTATTTCGATCAGCCTGCGTGCATGTTGAGCTGTACAAAATCTGCATTTCATTAGTAGAAAATGTTGAATGTCACGAAATTCAATTACAGAGTTACCCGGCACACTCACTTGTTCGATGACCGAGCAAGATGTGCGAGTGGTCAGAATATTCATACTCTTCATTACTTATTTCGATTAGGATGCGCATTTGGTGAGCTATACAAATGTCACATTTCATTGTAGAAAACACTGAATATAATTTGAATTGACTTACAGAGTCACCCGGCACGCACACTCGTTCGATGACTGAGTGGGATGTGTGAGTCATGAGTATATACATATTTGTCATTACCTATTTCGATTATCCTCCGTGCGTTTTAAGTTATATAAAATTACCATTTAATTAGTAGAAAATGCTGAAAATCCCTGGAATTCACGTACGGATGTTCCCAGTGCTCATAGGAAAGCCATGCCTCCTGCAGGTTGATGTTCACCGGCCTGATAGATGTTGTGCAGAGAAGACGAAGGTGCTCAGACGAGAAGGCTTGGTGAGTGGAGGAAGGAGCGCTGGGAAAAGAGGAGCAACAGTTATTGGAGACGCTCATGGACGTTTGAGAAATAAATATTTCCTATACATGCTTTGTTGGAGGGTAGAGGTGAGGAGGTCGTGATGATCATGGTTCTGAGGGAACCTTTCGCTCAGGCGCGTGGCGTCAAGCACGTCATCAGCGCACCTGAAATTGGCCTTGAGCTCTTTTTCCCACGACTCGTTTTCCCCAGCATTCCTCTACCGTCCACTAGGTCTTCTGCCCTCAGTTTGACGTGCCTTTGTTCTAAATTTTCTGCATCTCCAACATGAATACCTCTTTGTAACCCCATTTGTCTACGGCTTTTGAAGAGCATCGAAGAAGACGTTCGTTTGTTCTCAAAGAACGAAGAGCGAACACACCTGGCCAATGCCCGGCGAAATGGGTCACTGGATGGGATGGGCACAGGCACATATCCTACTAGGTGAGCAAGATTCAGTCATCATATTGTCCTCGTCTGGCAGCGAGGTCGATATAACAAACACTATGTAGTTATACGGTCGTCATAATCTGCGCCGCCTTTCGCATGAGACCCACCTTCCCTGATACCGGCGATACCACAACCCTCTTCATGAAGGCAGGCGGACAGAGGCTTCTGGCAGAAAGAACCTTGTGCTCCCATCCGCTCACTACTGCCCTCCACCTGGCTCTGCCAGGTGCCAGCTTCAGCTCAAGGAAAGCCGCCCAGGTACGTCGTCCTCCTCGTTATCCTGACCTCGGCTTACCACATCCCAGAACTTATGTGGCACCAACACGCCTGCCGCCCTCTCCGACCTCCTCCGCGATGCCAGTGCGAATGCCAGGTAGATGACGACGAGTGCCCCGCCATTGCGAATAGCCGAGGGATTGAGGTGCGTCCATCGTCCTTCCTCACATCGCTCCCCATGTAACCTCCCAATCAGCTCGCTCACCGTCTCCCACACATGTTTCTGCCCCTATGTCCGCCTGCATCGCCTCCTCCTCTGATGTCCAACTTCATCCCCAAGCTCTGCTCGACCTGTCGTTATACGAGGAGATAGATAGTGGTGGGGGTGGAAAACCAGCGCGAAACTTGCGAGAAAGCGAGGCCTGGGTGGATTGCTGCAGCAAAGATGCTACAAACCTGAAGCACAGCGAAAAGTGATATACCGCTCTTTCTTTTTTATTCGTTGGCATACCATCTTACATCTCCCCAAGCTCTGCACACTCCCCCGCGTTCCCCCCGACCGTGCCTCTAGCACTTGAACACGTGCACCTCGCCCGTGTTTGATGTGTGGCCCTCGTCTCCTCGAAGCGTGGCAGTGCTCCACCTCGACTCCCAAGCTCCCCTCCGCCTGGGTTATCGTTCCTTTTCGAAGATGCTAGCTCGAGGTCGCACTCAGCTAGCTTCATCCTCTTCCGGAGGCTTTTCATGTTTCCAGACTAGGTTCAGCCCCCAGCCCCGCGTCCTTGTCGCTACTTTTCGACAGCTCGGGAGCCCAAACATAGGCAGCGGGTTTCGCTGCGTACCAACGTTAATCCCAGGTGACCTCGGGTTCTACCAGTAAGCTTCGAACCCACCCATCACCTCCGTCGTACGTCTTCTTCCTTTGCAATATTATCGCGACTGATCGGTTTTCAGATCGAATATGGCCACGACGCTGACAATATGTCTGACTCCCATCATTGTTCCAACGTGAAGATCATTGACGTGGGTACGAAGAATGAGGCAGTGAGGAAGAGCGGGACGTCCCTGTGCGGAAACGGGGATGGTATACCCTAGCGCAGGCACAGGGAATCTGAGCACACAGGTGCTTAGAGATGGTGCGTTGGGGGTTCAAGGTGCATTTCCCCTCCTTCCTTCTTCCATCGCACATCATCTAACGTTTCCTCCTGCTTCACTGTCTCCCCTAGGGCTTGACAGGCGTTTCTCTCCTGGGTGGATATGCCCTCGTAGGCCCCCTTCTGCTGTCTCCCGCACAGCTCCGCCCAGGGTTTATGGGTGGTTTGTCGGTACTCGACCTCCAGCCCAGCAGAACTAGAACCAGAACCACGAACCTCCAGCCCCGCTCAACCTCGACCTTGACATTCTGAACCCCACGCATCCCAGCTGCTGGATAAGGCAGCAGGTGTGACTAGACACTTTTGTCCTTCGCTTGTCTTCTCAGATACCTATATGCCTAGGTGGTGATCTTCACAGCCTGGGCGAACTGCTATTAGCAGCCTGCAGGTTCCGCTCAAGGAAGGCCGCCGGCGTACCTACGGTTGGACTCGCTCGCGACTTCACCTGTGTGAGGATGCTGCCTGCGCATCCGGATTGGAACTTGTCGCGGAGACCACTTGGGAGTGGGGGCAGGTACGAGCAGGATAACAAAGACGGTAGGTGGGGGCGTGGGGGCGAAGGGTGGATGGTGTGCATGGAGCTCTGGCTTTCCATGCTGAAGTGGGTCGCGGCGAATCTTGGGTCATCTCTATGGGCTGCCGTTGTCGCGTCGTCATCTGCCACCTCTCCTCTCGGGAAGCAGGCCCATGCATCCCCGAGTGCGCCAATGTTCCACATACTCCTGACAACAACGAGGATTTCCCGCTCGAATTCAATATATTACTCGTCCCCGCCGCCACCGCTGTCGCTCCCTCCCCCAGTGAGTAGATAACTAAGGCCCGAGAGCGTTCTGGAGCTTCCATCTGTGCGGGGCAGCAGATGCTCTTGATATTGCTAACGTGGACGGGGTATAGTCGCCCCTAGATGTTCAAATCGTCATCGTCGAGTATCAACCTCTCTCGGTTAGTACGGCTCCCCGGGACATCTCGCCCTCACGTTCAGTTTCGTCTGTTGCTGGCAACCCAACTCTATTCCCGCTGGGCGTGGCTCGCTTCTGAGGCATACTCCAGCCGGAGTTGGAGCAAGGCTTTCGGGAAGGGGCCATGACAAGGAGGAGGGGGAGAAGCACTTAGAGAGGTCTGATGTGTGTTGTAGTTTCTTCTCTGGAAATCTCCCGTTCACGATTCTGTGTCCGGAAACTTCGATAGGGCAGCATTAATTTTGAATACTGTTTCTCGTCTTGCCTCCGGATACTCACTGAATATCTTGTGATATAATTAAATACGAAAGTTCATACCCATTCTCCGGGCAACCAGAAATTTGCGTGCCAACTTGCGTGCTTGCGCACACTTGCGCACACTTGAGCACGATGTTATCTGCGCAAGTTGTGCGCAAATGTACCCTAATTTTTTCGATATAAGATCATTAAGATAGTATTATCTACTTTCGTGACCCGAATAGCTAAATTTTATTAATTTTAATGCCTTTGAACAATGTCAACATTGAAGATTTAATTCGTGTGACCGCTTCACCAAATCAGAGTTTGCCAGTAGCCCTGTTTACCAGCAAGAGGAGGTCAATGAGGCGGTTGCTTGAGATAGTGCAGGAAATATATAGATCTTTTATCTGCCCAAATATTTTATTTGATGATTGGGAAGATCAAGAGACGCGTTTAACTCCAATTTATTGCGGTTTTCTCATATTTCTTGAGCTTGCTATCGTCCTTTCAACACTTATATGGCTGGTAAAAAACATAATCATTCATTTTAAACAATAGTACGATAGGAATATGGGATATATGCGCAAACTCTGCACAAGTTAGGCGCAACACCGTGTTAATTTGGAATGTGCGCAGCTGTGCGCAAGTGCACAGCCACATTATCCTGCGCAAGTGTGCGCATGCACGCAACCTGGCACGCAAAAAACCTGGTGCCCCCATTCTTCGACTGGCGTATGCTGCTGCGACGTTTTGGATGCTGAGTAAAGAGTTTACTTCATGGATAACCAATACTGTTGTAGTACGTACCTTTCATCTTTCCTTTGATTTCTAATGTTGATCACTTCTCGCCCTGTTCATGTAGGCCATGCCATTGACATTCCAACTGGTATACATTGACCCAACCTGTCCACCTTTGTTTGTCTCGTCTCTCCACCCTTTGTCGATTCTGTATAAATTCATTATCTACTACTGCTCATGCCAATGGGCGTGATTTTAACAATGTCATCTCAGTGACGACCTGTCATCAAGCCAATCTTTATGGTGGTTCACGGTCCACAACATGGCGGTTGAAATTCGACGTCTATCGTCGTTCTGGCCTGTTGTGCCATATCTCTGATTGAAGTTGCTTCAAAGAGGGTACTCAGGGCTCAGGGCTCTGATCTTGGATATTATTCTAGCAAAAGTCGATATTATATTGAGTGAGTTCAACTGCGTGTTCTTTTCCATTCATCATTTCTGAACATTTTCAGTAACAAATTTTCATGTCGTGCACCCAGATAGCTGTTGGAATTTGGCAAGCTGATTCCGCATTAGTAATAATTATGTAATCATAGCTTTACCGAATCTTGTATTCTCTCGAACATCTCTCATCCGTTTGCCTACGAGTTCACTAGGTCAAACGAATTATACATCACTTTTGCTATCCTTCAGTGCCAGTTCTTCACCCCTGCTAGCTTATTTCAACAATAGCTCGACCATCCATCCCTCGAACAGATACAAATGTTTATCTCCAAATTCTGCCTACTTATGAATGGGACTCAAGCATACGTAGCCATACAGACACATACTCCGTCCTTCAAGGCGAAATACTCATCAAGAATATCTCAGTCATGGGGTTTGCAGTGTGGTTCTGTCTGTTCTGATTCTGAATCTGTCACTGAGTTGGCGATGTGGGTCTGCCTATCCATATATTTAAACATCCAACCCTATGTGGATAGTATATGGATGGAGCCTTAGGCATAAGGCATTCTAGATGCACCAGTAATGCAACTGCAAAGTTCTTTTGACTTTAAATAAGGCAGAAATTAACATTTTTATTACATCCATGAAACATAAAAAAGCCTGTACATCAGTCATGAAAAGTCGTGTTTCCCCAGCGTGTGTGTTATCAGTATACAGTTTTCAATGCTGGTGGAGCTGCCACATCCAGTAATGTGCTTTTCTTGATAAATGGGTCGAAAATCAGCATCTATTGTAGCCTTGCAATTTGAAAAGATCTGAACTGTCTGTAAAAGGTCTTTTATTAAGCAACGTATATGCTAATTATCCAGCAAGAAATGGTAATTTCATTGCTTATGGGGCTTCCGGGTGCGGAGGATCACTGATAAGATAAATGGTTAAAAATTAGCATCTACAATGGCTATGCAACGTAAACCATGAATTCTGAAAATAGCCTTCGACGTTACTAGTATTCCGAATATCAGGTATTGTCACATCTTCAAGAGTTCTAATTGAAGCAACGGTATACAACAGGGGAAAACGACACATAGAGTGCAATACAACGGAGGCATGAAGATGCATAAAGGAGGAAACTTATTGTGTTGAAAATTTCTAAAAGAAGCGCTGAGCCGCGCCTTAGCTGGCTCAAGCTGATGTGAAGCCGCTTTAAGGCATCAGCCGAGCTTTTAGTAACTGACAGCCATTATATCAGCGCAGCTCAGATAACTTAAACCTCAGTTCGGGCGGTTCGCGGTTTTTGGGCCACACCGTGGCAACACTAGTGGAAGGGCTTTTGGGTTTTAGCTTTGGATAAGCCATTAAGACATTGTACAACAAAAACCATACAGATTCAGTAGCAACAAATTGACACCTTTGACTTTCTGATGAGTCCTTTGCATATCATTATCCGTCGCTTGAAACTTTCCCAACAATATTCTTCTCCTTGTATGCAGTTTCTTTACCTGTGTTGTCATTTTTAATGAGATAGCGGGGCTCATCTTCGGAAGCCTGTAATATTCGGGTAGATAAGCGAGAAGCTGTAAGCTTCAGTGTACTCTATGGCCTTCATCGAATGATTTACCTTCACATGAACCTCAGTCTCTCCAGCAGGCTGTGTCTCAGTTATGATGTCGACAATCTTTCCAGTCGTCGTGGACTGCTGATTCCCATCAACGGGTTCACCACCGATGGCGCGATATTCAACGTAATCACCAACCTTGAAAAGTAGGTATTATTCAAAGAAAGTCAGTCAGTGAATTCCAGTCCAGAGATACAGGACAAAAAGAAGACATACTTTGTAACGCCCCATAGCTATATCGCAGATAGTTACACTTGAGAAAAAGTGATTGTAGACTTAAATTGACAGTTTATGCTCGACGTAGGCTCGAAGTCAGTTCTTTTATACCCACCTGTGAAGCTTTCAAGCAAGAATCATCATCGGTGATGCCATGTAATATGTAACAATATAATAGTAACTTGCGTCAATTTGTACGTACTTGTGATGTAAGTCTGATAACCAGCATACTCAGTTAGTGGATTGGAAAATGAACGCCGTCATCTGTTAGGTCATTTCAAAGGGAAGCTTAATGGAGCCAAACTTCCAAGATAATTTAGAGGAATTAGGGAATGGCTGCTTTGCGCTTGGATAATTCTATTTTGGGGGCTCAATCTCCAGGGCTGCTCTGATGGCTGGCAGCAGATTTACAGAGTGAACGCTATTGACCAGCAGTTTCTCTGAAACACGTGGCAAGCGCGTCAGGACCTGGTGCCAGAGGTACAGTCATCCACCGGCCAGTGCCGGGGTTTTTTATTCAACGGAGTCCTGAATATTTTTTTGCAAATATTTCTGCGATTAAGTTTTACATACATTTACAGTACCTTCTCAATTATCTGCACAAAAATTACGGAGTCATCAGGTTGCACGAGTGAGGAGAAAACTGGTGGTGTTTAGGTGTGTCTTAACTCTAATCTATTTTTAGCCAAACCACCCAGTGCCGGATGTCCCTGAAACGGCCACAGCACCCGGTCCAACTTGGCAAATTAACATTATCGGCCTCATTGTTGCAGTTTGACTTGTCATATTGTTGTCACTGGTGCCTTCAAGGATATCTACCAACTTAGGACATAGTATAGGCCCTGTTAATGTCTCCTATTTTGGTTTTGGCAGGATTTGATGCTTCTCTGCCTTGATTCTCTGTTTCGCAACTGACCACAGTTTTTCCTTCTCGTTCACCTCCTGTCAACATGAAAACTCTCCGATTTTGCTCTTCCAGGCATTGGAACAATGGCATAGAGTACAGGATCCAGTTTAAGCATGGCATCATTGAATCAGCTTGCATACAGGATATGTGGCAGCAGAATAAGAGAGCTGTCTGTATTTGATCAAATCTATCCCAGCCACAATAATAGATTCACAAAGATAGACTCTATATACATGTATAGGAGTACCATATCCATCTAACAAGTTTGCAAAAATAGCTTCTTCATGGGCAAATTTCACAACAGCTCTCATACTTTTCAAGCACTGTTCAAAACATTAGAACTTAGGTAATTTTCACACATTGTGTAATTTTTTACAATTTTAATAACAATTTTTGTATCTTATAAACTACATAGACCTATAGCTGACATGCAAGGGATGAATTGAAAAAAAGAATGAGCTGAAACGGTGCAGAATTGGGACTGTGAGTGCAATCACAAGGCACTGGCCAGTGGATGACTGTAGTGTTGCCACTGCTCAGCTCAGTTTAGCTTTGCTCTGCTTTGACCATTTTAGGTGCAACATGGCTCATGATCCAAGTGAAGCTTGATCAGGTACAGCTTTTTTTGCTGGCTTTGGCTCAGTTCAGAAGTAAGCTATGGCTTGACATACTAATCAGGAAGTACATAGATTGAAATAAATAATTTATGATAGGCTCTCAATAAATGCATTCATGTCTTCCAGAACTGGTTCATCCTGTGTGTATCCATCTCTAAGTCCTCCAGCTCCTCCTGCCTCCTGGTGCAAGCTGTAAAGTCCAGTGGTCTGCCATTCTTGACAAGAATTTGAGCATTTGTAAAGCCTCCATGAGGTCAGGACTGATGTGGTTTCTTCTTGCTGCCATAGTCTCTTTCACTGATGAAAATACTTGTTCACATGGAACAGCCAATCCTTGAATGGGTAAAACATCCATTTCAGCAGAAAATGCTGTCAGATATACTAACTTATTCTCCCAAAAACTGGATGAGTGGTAGATTGAAAGGACAGTTCAAACAAACCACTCACTTGCCAGTATGTTACAGGATTGGAGCCCACTCTAGCATCAGAAAGATAAACATCCACCTTGCTTTCAAGACTGGATTGTGGCTGGATACAGGCACTACTCCAGAAGCCAAGAAGATTGTATGCCCATGACAAGTCACCTGGTGTTGCTGCAAGAATGGGGAGCTGAGAAATGGCAGCAGTGCCATATTGATGAGCAGGTGTCCAAGATGGCACTGATGCTGACCACCCCTCATAATAGGGACAAAGCTTAAAGTAAATATTAGAATGGTCAAAGTATGATAGATTTACTTGTACTTACCAGCTTGATGAAAAGATTCTTTGCTCATTGATACTGTTCAGGTTCATATTCTGTGAAGTGACAAAGCTTCATTGCATTCTTGTAGATGGCAATGGAAATTTCAGAAAAGAATTGTCAGTGAAGTGATGATGCATGAATCTGCAAATAATACCATCAACTTGAAGAAAGCATAACAAGTTGATGAATAAAAAACTTACATAGCAAACTGAAGCTCAGACTGTAGCAATTGGATCCTGTTTAATTTCATCCATGAAAGTAGTAGTGTTGGTATCAGAAATGCTTGTGTCAAAGCTTGCTGAGCCAAAATCAAGCTTGCCTATTTCTGTTATGATCACCTTCCAGGCAAGATTCACAAAACGCAGGAAACAGCTAAATGATTTGGAATCAGATTTCATGTCTCCATATTATTTATAGCTCAGACTACTCACTGGATGTGTCACAAAACCTTATCAAAGAAGTGATAGCCATGTGCTTCTAGAAGCTGTTGAAACTTTGACAGGAATGTATCATTGTTAGATGCATTGTCAAGTGTTATCCATCCCACCTAATATAACCATCAATTTATGATCCAGTGAAATTGAAATAAATCAACATACTTTTGAGGTTATACAAAGTCCCTCTAGGATATCAAAGAATGCAGTGGCAAGATACTCTCAATCATGGCAACCCATAATGTGGTGAAAACCTGCAGTTACTATCCTACTGTCCTGGAATGCAGTCCCATATTTTGGATAAATAGATGCAGGGGGAAGTGACCCTGTGACACTTATTGTGGTGTTTTCTAAGTTTATCCTTAGTCTATCTTTGGCACTAACACACCGAAGTTTTATTGTCATGCAATGTTTACCTGCCATCACTCCACGATGGAACGATGGATGATCGACAGGTGCAGGCATGCTGGCAATGTCTATGTCATTCTGACTCACCTTGTGATCAAACAATGTTGAGGCCAATGTGCCAGAACTTGTGCAAGAACTTGCTGTGCAGTCAGTCTTGGCTAAAGCTTGCACAGTACGATGTGATAATTAATTCTGTCATCATGACTCACACCAGATGTGTGTAAAAGCATGCAGGATGCACTGACAAGGTCAATGCACCAAAAGCTCTCTTCTTCCCACCTGGGCAGGAGATCTTTGCATTCCTGCTTCCTCATCTTTAGTAGTCGCTCAACTGCTCGCCTTCAGCTCATGGTTTTGCTCTGCCCTAACCCTATTACTGCTGAAGCTAATTGAATTTATATTTGATCTAAACTATGTATTGGATATACACTACTATTCCTATTTGATATAGATACAGTGTGCTGTACCTCCTAGGTGCAGCCTGCTATACCTTCTTTTCATGCCTGGCTGTACCTCCTTGGTACAGTGGGTCTCATGGCCTCTATCTGGAAAAAATTAGTCTATCATCTGTTCAATATGTTTAGATGTACTATTCTTTTTTTTCTTAGAGATTCATTGACCTTGATCTTCAAAACCAGTAATTTTGCAATGTACACAATAACTAGAATAACAATGATTAAATTCTCAAAAACTCACCAAGTAGAGCTGAGCTCTCAAATTTTGGAGGAAACCTGGTCTTATCATTCAAATAGATGTCCTAATTAGTGAATGCATGCACATTTGAGGACAGAAACTGTATTTTTCTCATTAAGTGATGGTGTCCTATTGATCTGTTTATGACTGTACTGTCAAAAAATTGAATGCTATCAACAGCCGACTTTCTCCTATCTATCATCCTAGGATAATTAATGCTTCAATTGCGGTAATGATACGATCTGTGTCACTGATATCAGACAATAACATCTTGTGAATAGTCGGCAGCATTGTAGATTTCCGGAGCAATGTCACTGAGTACGCCATTAAATGTCAGGTTTAATAGGCAGTGAAAAT
>JASFDD010000401.1:0-18796 GCA_036937055.1 Nidula microcarpa | reverse complement strand
CTTGGTGGCTTGCCAATCTCACTATCAAGCAGCAATCCTAAAGTGATCCCACTATTAGGTTTCAACCCCACTAGCAAGAAACCCATCCCACTATCAACAATATGTATCTACAATCCCATTACCACTATTCTAGTATAGACCCCTTTGCAGGCTTCTGTGACTTGTGTGACTGCCTCTGTGAGAGATTTATCCCACCATGGTTTAGCTTGTGCAGCTGGTTTGCAAACTTTTCCTGTTTTCTCCATGGTTTGAACAATGGCTGTGGTGAGTGCTTCCTTGCATTTGTCTATCTGCTCTGCAGTTAGTGCATCATCTGAGAGGAGGGGGCTGAGGGCATCCTCTGTGATAGCAAGTTCTATTGTAATGGCCTCTGCCCATGCTTTGGGATCTGTCTCCTTGAGGCAGTACTTCACACCTGTGATATTCAGTACCTTGTTAGGGTTTTGGTCAATCATGGAGTGAATACCAAAATGGTCAGAGTTGAATGCTATTGCTGGGTCAATTGCCCAATTGTGTATTATACCTGCTGTTGATGCTGGGCCATTGACAAAAGTGAGGTCAATGACTGATGGTTGTTCTCTTGCATTACATGCAGGGTGCATTACCTCTCCCTTCTTATTGAGGAGTGAGAATCTTCTGTCTGATAGCCAGTCTACAATATTTTCTGTTAGTGTGTCAAATGGTATTATTCTCTGAGACCACAGGGTGTGATGTAGATTGAAGTCTCCAGTAATTACCATGGGGTTGGGCCAAGTGTTGTCACAGAGGTGAAGGTGGTTTAGGATGCATTCTTGCTTTTCTGGAGTGTCATTGTAGACATTTATAATTGTTATTGGGGGGTGTCCTGGCTGCTTTATGTCTAATATTTGAGCATCTCTGTCTTTGAGGATGTTGGTACAGAGAGTGATTTCCATATCTGGTCTTGGCTTGTAGTATGTCATGGTACGAGGTTGGAGGCTGTCTATCTTGTTTGGGGTCAGGATAACTGGGACCCATCCATGTAATGTCACAGGGTCAAGGACCTCTTTCCCATTGTCTTGGCCAATGAAGCCCCATGCTGGTTCTTGGACTAGGATAATGTCAAACTGGTTAATATGGTAATTCAGTAGCTGTATAATCACATTTTTCTTCCATTGCACATTTAATTGTCCTATGCTGATGGGACAGGACCAGTTATTGTTGTTTGGTGTGTTGATCATCTTTGGTAGGTGTCTTGGGAGTCTAACAGGGGGAGCAGGTGATCTGTGACATCTACTGGTTCATCAGCCCATCTGGGAGTGATAGTGGTATAGGGTCTCTGGGCATCTTCTACCATGGTGGGTTTGATAGGGGTGTATCTGTTAGTGTTTGGTAGAATGGGGATGGTATTGGAGGAAGGTTCCTTTGATTTTCTTTGGCTGTTCTTTGGCATGGGTGTGGTGGGACTACTTACCATGGGTTTGTTGTTTTCTGTGCTTTGTGTTCATTCTTGCAGGCTGTACTGTATCTGGCCAAGCATTCTGGACACCATCGAGAGTGTGCAGCATGGTGGGGATTGGCTTGTCCTGAAGAGGCACAGTTCGTGCATTGGTATGTGTGAGGGCAGTGTCAGTTATTCTTTGTGTCCATTATGCCATCTTCTAGTAGTTTTGTTGTGAATTGAGGTTGCACAGTGGTAAGATAGCTGAACTAGATTGTTAGTTAGGCCTCCTACAGAGGTCCTTATATACTACTATACAAGTATTCTACTGTATTCCAGTAAACTACAGAATCTATCTTCTGAGTCAATGATCACTAATCTAATTACTAAGTCCATTACTAAGCCCAAGATAACCTCTTCAAGAATGTGCCAGATGTAATTCCAACAAGTTTGCTGCATACTGGACAGTTCACGTGTGCATGTTTCTCTTCGTGGTGGTCTCCACCACAGAGGCAGCAGCATGGTGTGTTGGGGCATTTCTCTGCCTGATGGTCCCATCCCCAGCATTGTTTGCATTGCTTTACTGGAGGGCAATCTTGGAATGCACATAGTTTACAGTATCTTCCAAAGGCTGCTAGGGAGAGGCCAGCAAGAATTTCCTTAGTGATCTGTTTGTCATCTACTGCAAAATAGATCAAGGAACGGGAAATTGAACATAGCTCATCTGGTGTGTGCATCCATTTGGGTGGCAAGACTAGGTGCTCTCTGGCTTTGGCATAGATGGGGTTGCATGCTGCAAGCTCTTGATTTAAGGTATCCGTGGTGGGTATGCCCCTGCTTCTGTCTATTGGGATGGTGCCAGTGTTGACACTGTCTACTTGGATGTACCACCATTTGTCTTCTCTAGGAATGGTTACGTGGCCTTGTGATATAAGGTGGATGAATTTATTGGTATGAGTGAGGAGCTGGGCAGCTGTTTGGTCCATGCAGGTGGATAGGATGAGATTTCCCTGTCTATTGTGTGCAGCTGCAACAACAACAAGATCTTTAGAGTTGGGGTGCATGGCTAGAGATGTGTTTACTGCATGTACTATTTGCATTTCATCCATGCAGTGTTTGGGATCTGTGCTGTCTGAGAGGAATTGTATCACAAGGCAGGTGGGGTGGTAGGCTGCAGTTGGTTTAGCAAGTGTTTTCGGTGCTGTCATCTGTGGTTTTGTTTTTGGGTTGAATGTCAGGCCAGTTGCAAATGAGTCCTGGTGCTGTTGGTGCAGTGTAATGCTTGTTTTGGGTGCATCAGCTGTCTGTGCTGTGGGTTTTACAGGGGTTTTGGAGTGTATGTCCTTCGTGGTTGCCTCAATGACCTTTGTCACACTAGCAATGCCCTTCATAGTGGTGTCAATATTTGTCAGTTTGTCCAAGATCTCTTTGGTCTTGAGTGACAACTGCTCGGTGCTGTTGCCAACTTTCTCAGAGACCATGTCCATTTTCTTGGTCATCATAGCTATGGTCTGCGCCATGTCCTTGAGAGAAGCCTTAATGGATGTGAATTGTCATTGGGAGGTGATAAATGGTGTTCCTAGTATGGTGTTGGTTATCTGGTTGAGGAGGATAATGATATTTGGGTCCTGGCAAATGAGTTCTATTTCTTCTGGTTGGTTGCACGCTCATATGAGGTGGACAGTCATGTTAAGGTGTTGTTTGAGTAGGTCTTGTCATTCCTTCAATGTGTATTCTTGCTGCACAATTGAGGTGCTGACAGCATATGCTACTGACTGATAGTCTCCACTGCTATATGTACCATTGTCTTCTGTGTTCATGTCTACATCTCCACTGAAGATATCCTGGGTATGCAATACAGGGTTGTGCATGTGTAGCTGGGTGGGTGTGTGGTGGCCTTGGTGGTCCATCAGTGTAGGAGTTGGGGTGTCAGGTTGGCCATTTTCCTTCTTGTCTTCCTGGCTACCTTCATTGGTTTGCGGCATGGTTTTCTGCTTCATTTTTCTGGGTGATTTGCAGATCACATTGAATAATTCAATGGTGCTGTCTCTGATAGCATTGACAGCAGTTCTTGGTGGGCAGGCTCCTCCACCTCCTGCTTGGTCTGTGTGGGTTTTCCTGGAGTCCTGGGCTGGGGTGCTGGTCTTGTATCAGCCATGGGCTATAGAGTCTTCCTTATGTCTCTCACTGGTAATGGTATCACTATTTTGATGACTTTTCCCTTCCATGTTGCTCTCCATGGTTCCTACTAGAACCGTGGGAATGTGCACAAAGGTGGGAGTTTGAGATCAAGGGCAATGACCTATTCTACTTTGTGATCTTTCAGTTCACGAAGAACCTACTTCTCACCCTTGGGCCATCTTCCTCAGTCTGCAGCACCTTATGTACAGTGCTGGATGCTCAAAACTGACCTCCAAAGGTCCTGAATTTTGTAACTCAAACTCACCCTCCAAATTTTACCCATTTTTCTCAAAAACCCTTGGGATATCATCAGATTGAGAAGAGCTTTTGATCCATCACACCACTTTGTCAAAATTCCAAGTTTGAAAAATTAGACATGTCCAAAAGTAGATTTTGGACCCTTAATTTCCTTATTTGGAATTCTTAATTAGGCAATATCTCCGTGTGCAGAATAAATAAAGAATGAGTGTCTTTTGATGTGTGCAGATAGAAATTAAGAGGGCAAGCATTACATTAAACAGAACTATTTAAAATGTTAACATCCATCATGATTCCCTGGCCAATTCGGCAGTGGGAACAATACTTGTGAACAGCCTGTTGGGCATTGAGACCCTTGCTGTAAAAGAGTTGGTGAGATATTTTCATAAATGAGTGCTCAAAAAGAATTATGCACTCATATGCATCCATATATTGCCATGTCTTTTGATAGAAAGCTCAAATTGTCTTTACTGGGCATGCATCCAAAAGTTCTGGCACTAATTTTTTTGCTGTCTTCCATGTTCCATCTGCAAGGCATCAATAACCTGTAAAACATTAACAGGCTCATCAAAAATAAATAAATTGATTAAAGTGCACAAATTTTTATCCAACCCCAGTACATCTCAATAGGGTTGAGCTTGCAATGAAATTTAGGGAGAAAATAACATTTATGCCCTGCTTCTTTGATAATGATCTGCAAGAGTGGTTTTTCACTTCAAAAATCAGCTTGCTCAGAAAGAACCTTGTGCATGCAGCATTTTGCACCTGTGATAG
Source organism: Nidula microcarpa (assembly GCA_036937055.1). Taxonomy (NCBI): domain Eukaryota; kingdom Fungi; phylum Basidiomycota; class Agaricomycetes; order Agaricales; family Nidulariaceae; genus Nidula; species Nidula microcarpa. The sequence goes on along the minus strand of JASFDD010000401.1, from coordinate 14,184 downwards.
ATGCAAGAGGAGTATCCTTGTCAGCTTCCTCTGGCTCATCTTGCCCTGCCATAGCAGCTGCTTCCTCACAAGCTTGCTTTTCCTTCTCTTTCTGAGAGAGTTTGCATTGCACACAATCTCCCTGAATCTCTTTACCACCATTCAACCAAGCAAGGTGGTCCCATAGGCCACATTCTTTGAGAATAAACTTCATCCCTTTTGCCTGACCACAAATGCATAATTGGGATCATCTGGAGGTAAGTTAGCATCAAATACCATTGTTTGAACCTTCCCATGCAGATGTTCATTGGGATTGTCATTTGGAATAACAGTTGCATGCATCTTGTGTTGTTTTCCTCTGGGGTTTACATTCATTTCATTGGTGTTTAGTGAATCATTGGCATATGCTCCATGTGCTGTAGATTGATCAAAGAAAAATTCTGCAACAGCATTGGGATACATTTTCTCAAAGAGAGGAATAGTTTGTTTGACCTGTGATGAATCAAATCAGTGAAAGTTCAATTTTTAAACATTAAATGAAAGGTAACTTGTGTGATTAGCTGCTCAGCATTCCACCATCCATCATTATTTTTTCCTGGATAGATTATTTCTCATGAATCCTTGACAACATGTTGGCTTTTGGGAAAATTCTTCTGAGCCTCAGCCTGGTCAGGGCTAAACCGCAAAGTTCCTGTGAGCTCAGTTGCAAAGGCTGAAATATGTTGGGATTGTTGTTTTCCCTTTTTGCAAAGTGGAGTGTTGCCATCCTTTGCCCAAACATGTCATTGCAGCTCATTTGTGCAAGCAATAGACTCATCTTGGTGAATTGGGATGTGAAGCCTTTCACCTGGCTTCAAGTTCAGTGCAATCAGTTCCAACATCTCATTGTCAAAATGGTAATGCAAGCTTTCAGTTTATCTTTTAACTTCACTTTGTATAGTCAAGGTAACATGGTTACTTACTGGTCATTTTCCTTAATCATTTTCAAGAACTCTTTATGATATTCTGTAACATCTGGACACTCATGCCACTTGACATAGACTCCTTTTCTCACTTCTGTCACTGTATATCCAAGTTTGTGAAGCCAATGCCTTGCACAACACTCAGTTATTGTCTTTCCTCCCAGGTTGAGACCCAGCAAGGGAATAATCACATTATTAACTTCCTTCTGGAGTTTGAGTGGGGTTATCTGGATAGGACATGAGACATCAATTTGGATCATTTCTTAACAGCATGTTCTCACCTCTCCAAGAGTGGCCACTGTTAAGTAATGATGAACAGCTTGTGCTATCCATTTGTCATTCAATAGAGATGGATGTGCATGATGTTTTCCTGATCCTGTGGGCAGCAATGTTTGGAAGCAGTTGATATAAATGGTGAGTTTACAAAATTTCTTTGCAAAATATGGACCTCTCCCAACTGAATTGGAAACTTTGCTGCTAGCTTGTACTTGTGGATTCCCTACTTGAGTGTATCTCCAATATTTCTTGTAGACTTCAAGATAACTCTTCACAGCCTGCAGTTTAAACAATGCCACAAATGAATGGTGATTGCATACTTCCTTGATCAGCCAATTCATGATTGTTCCAACAGCAGGCTGCTCCTTTTCTTGTTCATTGTCAACCATCACATCCAGCAGTTCAGTGGGGTCTACAGCCTTGGTTTCCTTGACACATGGAACCTCTTGCAGATGAACCAGTGATGGTATATTCATAAGATTCTGTCTTGCAACAGGCTCTACCACATTGCTCTCAGTCTTGCACTTGTTGACTGCATTGCTTTGCACTGGTTCTGATCTCATTACACTCTTCATCTGTCTCCAGAACTGGTCATATACTGGAGATATACCCAGGTGTGAAGCTGTTTGTGCATTCTCATCAAGCAAAAGTTTTCACTGAGTTTTCAATTACTCACCATCCTCCATTTGGCACTCTAGAGCTGGAATGTGGTTGTGTGTGCTTCTGAAGGTTCTACTTCATGCAGTGTCTTCTGGAAAAAGCTTGCTATTTTAGCAGTTCCCACTGCTGCCTGATGTAAGTCTTTGTTTTGTTGGTAAACCATTGCTCAGCCTGCTCCTGAATATGTTGGCAATGCAGCAAGCAGGGGTGGTTTTTTCTGCAAAAACATCAAATTATGTTCTACATTGTCAAATGGGATACTCACAGGTTGGGCTAGCATCTGAAGTCTTTCACTGGCATTGGTGGCCTCCTCTGTCTCATAATCACCATGCTCATCCTTGCCATATTAGTCTTCCTCCTCTTCCCCTACAACTCCTTCCTCCTGGTTTTCTGTGGCTTGGTTGATGCTTGAATCACTTTCTGGGGTACCAATCATGGAGAATGCATAATGGACATCAAGTTCTTCATGTTCTGGGTCTGATTCTTCATTGTCTGAGGCCTCAGAAAGTTCATAATCAGGATTGAGGAGTTTTTCAGATGGGTTGTCTGTGAATGCAGAGTTGAATCCTCTCTTTCTGGATGCTCTTTGAGCTTTGGCCTTCTTGGAGTGAGCACCTGTGCAAGGCATACTATGGTAGCACTCAAGTTTTGTTGATTTGAGCTGTTTTACCCATACAAATTTTTGAAATTTTCACCTTGAAAAGTAGATTTTGGTCACATGACATAGGCAATTTCAGACATTGCAGATTTATGATATTTAGACCCAGTTTCCCTCCAAAAGTGAAAAAATCTCAATCAAATTCAAAAAATTGGGCTCAGAAAAGAGGGGTTGGGTTTATCTGTCCAACACTATACTTGCTGAATAGCAAACTATCACATAAGTAGGTTCTGGATAACTTGCCAACATGGTCACTGAGATTGCAGGCTGTTAATTTGGCATTCTTCTGAAACACCCAACAGTTTCTCTCATCAGGAGTCTGCAGCATCAAAGGCAGGAGCTAGCTCAGGTTATTGTTACCTCCATGGGCTTTCATCCCAGCTTGTCATTGTCAGCAACTCTTCCTGGTTTGATACCCTCAAGTTGTTTTTTGTCTCTGGCATTCAACACATATTAATTGTAGTTATAAGTTTCTTCACACATTACAAGGACAACTAGGCACCAAATATGGTATGGTATGGTATGGTTGCTGCGGTTCCTGGTCCTACCATGCTTAAAGTAAGTTGGCTCAATGTAATTGATTCCTCATTGTTAATGTCATAGCTAAGCCTTGCACTTTGCATGCACATTCTTTTGTTATGAAGTAATAGACCTACCTGACAATACATTTTATTTTATTTTATTTTATTGCTGTTCAATATCAGCAGCCTATTTGCTCCCCATTGTGAGAGATGGCACACCACAAATTCTCAACTGAAAAGAAAATAGCTATACTGTAATTTCTACTTCTGCTAAAATTTAGAATTTTTTCCAGTACCTCATTCTTAACATTCCAAGTCTATAGGCTATTCAAATCTAATATATATCAGAGGAAGAACAGTGTAAAAAGGTGAGATGTTAGGATGCACCTTAGTTATCATTGATATCACTAATATTTGTATACATTTATTTTGTTTGGACTTCAAACTCAGACAAGTCTTTATTAGGGAGTTGGTTGTTTCCGGAAAACCACGGCTTACTGGATTTTTCACGGTTCTGTACCGAATAGTACCGGTAACTAAAATTACGGTTTTACCACAGAAATGACCGGCCCGTGCTAGTCCCTAGACTAGGGTCCGGGAGCGCGAGTTGCAGCTAATACGACTGAGAGCGCACCAGTATTCCTTGTCGCGCAGGATGGCGCTGAGGCTAGCCATGCCGTGCAGGCTCCGGATAACAAACATACAGTTGAGGACCGCTGCTTGAGACCTGCGACAACCATTTTCAGATGTTCGTCGTTATATTCCAACGCAGCACTGGCGCAGTCATGCTAGGGCGCTGGTGCATAGTCATGGATCTGCAAATGTGAAACAAGTGTTTTACTCGACGCTGGCTACTGTTTTTCGCATCTCGATCAGTCCACTTGGAATGCGCAAGAGAAAATTACCTTTCATGAAGAAGGTCACAAGCTCGCAAGGGAACTGGTGATACTCACTGGGTCGGATCCGGAGAGTGCAACAGCTGAAGAGATGAACGATTTAGATCCAATTTTTGAGCGTGTGCCATGCTTTGCCGAATGTGAGGGAAAGCGACGTATAGCGTGGCGGCGTGCGGTGTGTGGATTCAATTGCTACCTTCTTTATGCAAATCAAGTTGCTTGCAACGATGAAATGTTTGAGCAGATATCTCATGCCACGTACAAGTATAGCCAACGGACTTACGAATTCAAAATTCTTGATGATGGCACTCGAGCAAAAGTCTATGACTCAATTCAATTTACTCATCTAGGGAGCAAACTAGCTCGCAATGATTTCAAGGTCATGCTCTCCGTCCATTGCCGTCTCGGGTAACATTGTTGCGCTTAAGGCTCTAGATGCAGATGTGTAGGTGATGGTTAGTATGCCTTTTCTTTTCACATCGCAATAGTACGCTGATATGGAAGTCCTTTTCGGAGATTGGCAATCATGGAAAATTTGCGGTGACGCATGAGGACATCATTCTTCATATTGACTCAGAACCATCGCCTCCTGTGTAGCGTATTCCGGTTTATATTCTCGACCTTGACATGTAGAGTCTTCTTCCCAACACCTGTGGTCGTTTTAGGGGTGCTTGGTTATCCTTTGAATGAATTCATCTTGATTGACATACTCAACCTGTAGAATATTGCTGTACTTTACATGCTTGACTTCAAGTCGACTAGTCGCTTCTCACATTTCACTTTAAGATTGGTATTCAGGTAATAAGTATATGTGCACCAGGAGAGTTTCTGATTCGTCTCGAGGCTGCGATTAGGGCTCAGAACTCCTACGCATCTTGACAAATTAATTTCCTCGTAGCCGTAGCTAGTTACTATTAATGCGCTATGCCTGAATTTATACTGCATTCTCGTGCACATGTATCGTCAGAGTGAAGGGTTTCAATAGCAATATCTTCAGTCGACATCCAGCGAATATTTGGGAGTGGCGGAAGAGCCTTGAGCACTGAGCGGTTGGTGAAATTAGATAATGGGAAGACAGTGAGAGGCACGGTGGCAAAATGTAAATAGAAATTCAAAACAAATCTTGAGGACTCAAGAACTTACTTTTATGACCTCACTCCCTTTTAAAACTTGTATTCAATGCCAGCTGATAGTTAACCTGAGAATTGTAAATGGCGCCCAAGAACCCAAGAGGAGTAGTTCGTGAGAGCATGTTCATAGACTGCGGTCATTTACAAGGATGGTGACAGAGGTGATGTGGTGCCTTTCCTCTTCTTGTTCTCCAAAATCAGTACGCAACTGTATAACTTAATTGAACGAATTAGCGAACTCGATAAGCCTTCAACCGTCAATGCAGTTGAGTTCTCAGTACTTGGTGTAAATAGTAATTCTCTTTTTTGCTTGTTTATTTCAGTCAGTAAAATTATCAAATCCTACTCTGGAGATCTTCGGAATTACGACTTGCGAAATTCGGCCTTTTATATTCTCCTATAGCTACTTCATTTGGAATGAAATCCGATTCCAATGTTCTAACTTTTCGCATAGAGTGCAGTACGCTGAGCTCTATAGTAAAACAGCTTAATCAGATTTAACTAAAGTTAACGAGGAATATTATACTCACAATTCGCATATGAGACGTCCTATCACTATCATGTTCTCGACTCTAGCAAATATCTACAGATTTCTCGACGACTTTAATGATCAGGATTTGATCGTTCAGTGTGGCTTGGGTAAACTCCGCAAGGGAAAGTGGGTCGACAGCCCCGTTCCTTTCATCTTTCATCAAGCTGGTAGATATGGTCGTCTCCTTATATAGACCAAATTTTGCATTTCGAAACACTCGAGATGCCATGATGTTGATGAGTACAACACACGGGACAGCCGACATAACTCTATAGGCCGTTGTGATGGAAGAGTTTAGAACCATGATTACTGCGATTAGATTTATAATCGTGCTAGCCCTGTTGGCATAATATTCAGTCAAAAAGTAAGAGACATTAATGAGATGGAACTAACAAATAAAACTTTTGTCCCTCCTGTAAGAATGTTTTCGAGAAATGTGGCAAATAATTGCCAAAAATAATGGCTTTTAGCGCAGTAGGTGCATTTGAAACTGCGTAAGAGTTTTGCGCTAATCTCCATGAAATAGCAAGATATACGCATGTATCATGAAACAAGCCAAAAATTCCCGTCAAACAAACATATTTTTTTATGTCTGTAATCAAGCAATACCCGGTGGAAGGTATGTTCGAAGTAGACAGAGCAGGGATTTCCACGATAGCCCCTGCTATAACTGTGAGCCATAATAGAAAGAAAAAGATGACGGTAAATTTATTTCTGTTGAAAACGGCGCGGACCCGGAGAAACATTAGAGATGAAGTTGTGGCAATAGAAGCCACATAAAACCCGTCCAATGCTTTGGTCATCAGGGTGCAATTAGAACGACCAACGGGAGCAGCTGGAGTACAGATATTAGAAATAGAGCAGACCTTTAGACCAGTAAAACTTACTTGTCATAACTGTCGTGAGGAGGGCGAAGCATAGGCACGAAATCCTTGCACATATTTAGCAACTAGTAGTGGTATCCAAGCCGTACTAACTCTACCTAGAAACAAAGTATGCCATAGTCGATAGTCCAACCTTCAACTTGAACATTAGCCTGAAATCATTGGTAATATTGTTCAAGATATCCCAAATAATCACCTGGAAGATGTTAGCTTAAGCAAATTGAACAACCATACCGCTTACAGTAGACGATGCGACAAACACGTAGTTGGCAATTGTTACTTGATACGCCAAATTTGGGGGAAGAAAAGCCATGGGCGTGAAGAGATTCGGGAGTTCTGAAGCTTCATCTAGAGTACCCATTGTACAGTGGGCTTTAGATTGCTTGGGTCTTGTCTTAAATAGATCCACATGGGGCAAGTGAACAGCATGGGAAATTTGACCAAGTTGGGGTCTTGTATGACAACCCAATTAGGACTTATGAAAGCTCCTCTCGAACGTCCGAACTGACAATTTCCATCTTGTCACCATGCTGCCGGTGACGGGATCACTGGCAAAACAACTACAAGCTTTCGGGCTGACACCCTATATGTCTCGATATCTCACTGAGAATAATCAAATAATTCACCATGTTCTTGATTTCCAGGAATGCTGTTTAAGATTGAGAACCTAAATCTCCAAATTATAGAATATGTTTCCGCCCCCCTCTATCTGAGGGATTTGCCTCGTAGTAAACAGATCATTCACTGCTCTATTCTTGGTGTATTGCAAACTACTTCGATAGATGTAATGATGGTTTTAAGTATAGTAAGATACATCTATTTCATTGTTAGTGAAGATCATCGAAAGATGAAAGCCATGCAGTGATATTTGGAGACACACCAGTAGGAGGGCCAAGTGGGAAAGAAGCGCATTATTGAACTACATAGCAATGCTGGGCAACATATTCATGGGACATACCGGCTCGTTGTAGCATGAAACATCAGAAGCTGAGTTATGATTATGTAATAGCTACTTAATTATGATCGACCGGGGTCCTGTAAGGGTATACAGTGCTTTGCATTGCCGTTTGCACAACGACACTGCTGAAAGTTGTTTGTTGCTTGCGGTTGTTCCTGCGTTCAGTCTGCACCTCCAAGGCTGAAAAAAAAGTTTTCCAGGTCGATTTTCCAGCTTGGTTATTTCGAGCGCCCATTTTATGCTTCTCCAGGGTGAAAGTAGTGGAAGATGACATTTTCTGCGGCTCAGTATGTACCAGGTGCCGTCAAAGACAATACATGGACAAACACATTTCCCCAACATTCGAGTGCAAACGGCAATGCAAAGCACTGTATACGAAAAACAAAAACGAAAGCTGGGTGGCCAGGTTATCTCGCAACGATCAAGATGAGGCCGTGGCATGATAAGATGATATCGCCGGGGAGATATTGAGTGATACGGCCATCTGCCGGGACCCTGCATTTAGTGTCTCCGAGCCTCGGTCGGCAAGTTGGCGTCTGTTTGGCTGACTAAATGGAGTTGGAGCCGACGGGCGGCCATATCGTGGATGTCATCACATCACAACAACTGATTTGGCAGTAAACAACACAAAAGCTACTTTTTCTATCTACATTTCTTAAAGATAAAACAGAAGTTTAAAAACAGTCAGAAATGCATTAGATAGATCATATCTACGCATGTTGAGGTCCCCAAGTCGATCCATCCAGTTTTGATATTTTGACCTTGGAAAAAGTGAAACAACCCTATTACATAATATATCCGGCTTGGGTTACATCCTAATTTAGAAATTATGTGAAGTGTATTTCTTCACAGCATAAGCTGCCTGACAAACAATAAGTCCCTTACTGCAAATTGTTCATCAGTATATAAGCAATATGAAGTGGATAACGTCAGCATAGATGGGATCGGTGTGGATAGTTGGTTTGGGGACGGTGCTTTCACCGTGCTTGGCGACCTCTCTTTTGGGAGCGGCGAGACGCTTCCAACCTCCTTTGGCTTTGGGCATTGCAAGACACTTCTTTCGTGATAATTGATTAGAATGTCGACTTGCTTGTGTTGTTCACATGGGCAAAGTTTCCATTTTGAACCCAGTTTCGCATACTGCCCGAAAAGGTAGATAAAAATATGACTGGTTTTGCACGCAAAAGTGAAACACCGTGGGAAAACTCTTGAAACTCCAGGAATCGCATTCTTTTCATGGGTTTTCTCCCAAATAAAATCGGAGAAAATTTACAAAATTTTTTTTGTACTAAACACAAGGTGTTAGAAAGGTCATGACATCCACTGTAGTACTGAGAATCAGAGTAACATCCAGAATCATGCATGGTTCACATTAAACAGGTGGAGTAGTGGCAGTCAGTAAAAGAAAGGAAATATTATGAAAACTTTAAAAGAATGATATCAGTTGGTAGAAGGGAATGGATCTGACATCATAAAGTCATTGTCACTGTCAACAGGATATAGTCCTTGCCCATTTCTGCTTTGCTGTGGAGTTTTGGTGTGATATTATTCAATAATCTAGGCAAAAACTGTATGCATAACATCAGAATGCAATGCCACTTCATAATCAGAGTTGTCAAAATAATCTGGCCCTCCTAGTACCATTGGCTCAGGCAGATATTCAAATTGTGGTTCAGTGTCAGATTCAGAGGGCAGAGAAGATGGAGGCACATTGATTTTGCCTGATAAAATTTTAACTGATAATCAGAATACATTGCCAAATAAAAATGAAAACAATACCTACAACAAGTAGGAGTGACTTTGTTGGATATGTGGGCAGCTTTTCTCACTTGAGGAGTTGCCTTTGATGGTGAGCATTTTGAGCCTTCAATACCATGAAGCCAAGGCTGAAGATCCTTAATTTGCTGTCAAATATTTGCAGCTTCAACCTTCAATGAGTTCTTCTTCATTTGGCACTTAGATGATGAGGCTTTGTGAATTGCTTGTGCAGCAAACCATTTCTGCTGAGAATTGTGGGTGTCCTTAAGCATGCCTGAGGCCTCTGAGGCTCTAATTTTGCACTTGAGGTCAAGATCTACCTGCTTTGCTCCATAATATTTAACTTCAATTGCATGAATTGAAATAGATTCTTGAATAGACTCACAGTAATATTGCATCAAGTAAGCTTTGATTTGTCTCAGTAAGTTGATTGTCATTTGCATGGCTTCCCTCAATTGGATTGGTATCATTAGGTGTGAGATTCCAGTGCTTCAAGTTCATAAGCAATAAGTGCTGATTTAAAGAAGGAAGAAGCCATGGGTAGCTTTTCTTATGTGCCCACCAACCTTATATTGAAAATAGAGTCATAATAAATCTCAAACAAAGACATTTATGAGTATCACTTACCTTGAATAGCTTTGTTAGTTGATTTGTCACAATAATCCATAAGTTTACAGATCTCATCATCTGTCTCCAGATAAGGGAAGTGTTGCAAATACTTGACCACTTTATATGTCATGCCTTGTTTCTCCAGTTTGAAGATGCCTCTGTTTGAATATTTTAGTATGTTTCTGTGAAGACTAGAGAATAAAAGTACATTACCTATCAAAATGAATGATACAAGTCTTCCAGAGGTGCTTCAAAATCACATTGATGTCAAATATATTCCCAATTTTTGAACCTGATGAAGACAACAAGTGATGATCATGTCTGCAAATTGCTGAGCATGAGCCCATTCAGCATCACCTATTGCTGAGAGAAGTGACCCCAAGTGAATATTTGGAAGTTTAACTCCTTCCCAGTAATAACCAAGAAGGAGTCATATATACCATTCCACACAATATGGAATATTTCACATGTGGTACAGTTCATCCAGACCCTTCCAGTGACAAGTCCTAAGAAATAGAATTTTTAATCATCAGATTATTTCAGTATTAAATAGAGCACTCACTTTTATTGAGACTATTGAGCCAGATTACAACCTTAAACTCATTTGTTTCTCTGTGAACTACTTTGAAGGTGGTATCAAACATGATCCATACACCTCATGCATGAACTTTGCTAGATAGGGATTCAGCATGATAATGACATGGGCATCATTGGAAAATGTATGAAGAGCATGTATATAGTGGCTGTCCTTGGGTTCTGACTTTTCCTTTGTAAATTGAGCCCAGACACCTAGGAAAGTGATTACCTTGAATGTTTTCCAATTTAATAGTAGCATATCCCACATACCATTAATTCCAGATCCTGAGGAAACTGTCTTCTTCACTCATCTTGTACTGTTTTTATCTGCTTCCAGTTATCCACCATTCCACCATGCAGTTCTTACAGAAGATTTCCATTGAGGTTAGCCTTTGTGCTGGAAGCTATTTAGTACCAAAGCATTTCAGCAACATAATTATAAGTCATATCAATGAATTTCACTTACATTTATCAAATTTAAGTATTGTTATACCCACAGGCCCAAATGCATGGATACATTCCATATAAGTCTTGTGAATGGCATGTGGAATTTTACTGGAGAGGAAAATTGGGGGATTATGTGGTTTACTATATATAAATATGACTGCACACAAGTCTTCTGGATCTTCTGGAACAAATACAAGCATTTTAGCCTCGCATTTTTTCTGTTGCAGGTGACCAATTACATGCCAGCTGTCAACAAAATGATTGCACTCTGTGTTAGGGACTAGCATAGTAATGACCAGTAACCAATTGTGTGAAATACCACATAGACATAGGATGCAAACAGAATTGCAACTCTGCTCCCTAGGCCTCCCATCTTGTGAAGTGCTTCACTGTCTGCAAGAACCTTATCAAGCCCCACATTTATGTCTAGATATAGCTTGAGTGCTTCTGAGATTGGGTATATGCAGGCATCCTCCAAGAAGAAACTTTGCACAATGTTGCAGGGATTGGAGCTCTTCCTGTATTTGAGGAAGTTTGGCTTCAGCAGAATACAGAAAATGCACATAAAGCACTTCTTAGGATGTGTCTGGATTTCCAGTGCATGCAGGATTGAATCCTGGATTATGGGTTGATGGTTCTGTAGATAAAATGTGAGCTTTTTCTACCAGATAAACACAAATGACCACTTTGCATGTGTCCACTTCTTAAACCTCATATCAGCCTCTGCCATTTTCAGCCCTTCCAGGGTTTCTGAGATGCTGCTCATGTTACTATGTATTTGCTGGTTATGTTTGCATATGACCTTATGCTTTGCCAAGTCAATCAACTGACATTCTTTGCTCTTTTGATTAAAGGAACACAGAGTTACATTCTTGAGGGATATGGAAAGGCAGACACAATGCTTAATTGCACAATAATGGCATAAATGACAACAAGAGCAATATAGAAGCTGTATCTTCTCCATTTCCTTTTTGTAGCAATTATGACACTGCTTACATCTTCTTCATACAATGGTAGTTTCTGGAGAGCCTTTGTCTCCTTGAATTTCTTTACCATTGGCACACAGAAAGGAAAATGATGGTGGTCAACTTGGATTAGTGTTGCTATGGTTAGGCTTGGCAAAATCTGAATTTCCTTCTCTGTTGATGTCTAGTAAACAATGGAGATGGGCAGACTGGCTGCTGGTGAGATAGACATAGTACAGTGGTGGACTGGGTATGGAATACAATACAGACAGCATGTACATGTATGCTACATCATGTGACTGCCTGCCATAGCCCACAGCTACAACAACACAAGTCACCCATCACCTTTAAACAAATTGGATCATGTACTTAGGAAAGGTTTATATAAATAGCATCTCATATGTGAGGCCTTAAAATGATGTTATGTGGGTAATATTCTCAACAGCTCAAAAATGCATCCAAAAGTAGTGGACTGACTAAGCTGTCAACTGAAGTTTGCAATGTAGAAATCGATCCAGATGGCCTAAATTCGAAATTTTATGTGAAATATGTAAGGATAAATGTCCTAAATAGCTTGCAGCAAGAATTTTATTTAAGAGAGAAAACTTAAATCTATAAGAGGCTGAGCCATGTCAAAAATTAGGTCAAGCCATTACATCACGTGAGCCAAACTGTGGCAACACCAACTTGGATTACAACAACAGCACAAGTTGTGACAATATTTTCATATGGTGGCTGATCAAGAATCACATGATACATATCAGATAACTCAGCCAGTGACCATCCCTGCCTCTCACTGGTATCAATCTTTGTTCCCAGTTCCAACATCCTATGTACATCTGCATCTTCACAGATAATTTGGAAAGTTCTCCATATTTATACAAATGTACCCCCTGCTACCATGTCCATCAATGACTTCTTCCACTGCTCATCTGGCTCTATCTTAGCAAGATTGGTGCTGGCAGCTATTGGAGAGGAAGCAATGTGTGTCAATGTGAGCACCGGGACATGTATCCTCATAATTGTGCTTCCTAGAATATCTCCCTTTGTGTGCAGTGTCTCAACCTCTGCTTGGACTTGGTTGAATAACACCTTCTGTTTCTCCCCTTCTTTGAGTGCTTCTTTCATTGGCCACACACAAGCATCCTCAACAATGAAACTCTTAGCAATGTCTTTTACCTCGTTGCTTTGTAGACTGGTAGCAAAGTTAGGAGAAAGTAATATGTACAGAAAATGTGTCACACAGCAATCCAAGTTTGTGTGAAGCTCAAAGGCTTGAATTGTGGTAAGCTGGAGAGCAGGTCTGTATATCTGCTGTGATCTGGTAAGATGGAGTCACTTTGTTGCAGGATGGTGATTTGGAGTGCTAACCTCTAGCCATGTGTCAAACTTTGCTTTGTACATTGCTGCAATCACAGGATCAAGATTTATTGGTAATTTCTGTGGGCCAGGTGCTCCAGCTTCATCCTGATTACCACTTTGTTTGTCATCCTTAGGAGAGGCATTGCAGACTGCTTTGTGACTCTTCCAGTTCAAGACCTGGCAATCTTTGCTCTGTTTGCAACAGTATATTGATGTCAGCTTCTGGAATTATTGGTCAAGAACTGCATAGCCTCCTTACACAGTAGAGGGTTTTTTGGCAGGGGGTGCAGGGTGAAAAATGTTGCTCTTCAGATTGTTCTCTAGAACACTGATCACAATGCAAGTAAGGTGCTGTGATCTTTGTAGTGGGGCTCATATTTGTCTGGTGTCTTCACATTGTAGACACTGCTGGGAAAGCTATGCCTGCAAGCAGAGGTCAGCCTACTTAGATTTTAAGACTCCTACACATGGAGGTCATGTCTGGCATAATGTGGTGCTTGGACTTTGGAATGAAAGTGTTCAGCACTCAAGCACCTAAATGGACAACTTCTTTTCAGTCCAAACCACCATCAACTTCATTTGCAACTCAACATAGTCTTAAAAGTTTTATAGCACTTGCTCATACAGATTAAAATCAGTCACTCTTCCTTTCTTCCTTCAGACTTTGACCATCATTTTATTTTTCTGGTATTTCCCTGAAAATATAGAGTCATGGATGTGTATAAAAAAGGGTGTAGAGGACTCAATAATTGGATGCTTTACAGAGACTCTCCCAACTCTGAGCTCTGTCACCAACTTAACATCTATCCCTGTCTCAAAAATAATTCTGTACTATAGGGTCCAAATATCTACATCAACAGGCCAGAGCAAGTTGCTTTAACCACCAATGAAGTCCAAGTCACATAAGTACTGTGGTATTGATATGCCCTAGGCGGATCTACACCTAAACACTAAGGGAAAACCACATATCAACATCTAAAATTATGATATTAGTGAAGACAACTAGCTATG
>JASFDD010000400.1:0-18863 GCA_036937055.1 Nidula microcarpa | reverse complement strand
CTATGACTGTAACCAGTCATAGTGGCCTTTTGGCTCAGTTGGATTATTGTGTGTTTCCTGGCACAGTATTTCACAGGATTGAACTATGTGTAGGGAGGAGGTGAAGGCATTGAAGAAGCTGAAGGAGTTCAAAGAGCCAAAATCAAACTTGGGCCACTGCCAAAGGCTTGTTCTAAACTGACCATGAAGAGTGTGATCGCACTTTTCTTCAAGGATGGAGCAATGTTTGAGGAGCCTACATATGGGAGTGATGGGAGAAATGAAAATGGGACAGATGACAGCAGTAAGGTGAGGGCAACAATGACAAAGAGAGTGCACCATCAGAGAGTGAATAAATCAAGACCAGAAATCAGAACCACTGCTCTGTGTTGACATGGGAGTAGCACTGAATAGGGACAGCTTTAAATTGACACCCTCTCAAAATTGCTATGTTGCTCCATATTTCTTCCATGATTTTACAACATTTTTATCTACAGTGATTGCAGCAAAGAAGTTGGTCATAAAATAAAGGGGTGGATGACAGTATCATATATCTAAATATAAGTTGGATGGTCTCCAGAAAGTTTTGTAAAATTTCACCCAAAGAACCAGGAGAAATCTAGTTGTTGGTTCTGTTACATCAGACATTTTTTCTGACCATTAAACCAAAAATTACCCTCCCATTCTCCTTCCTGGATGATCTAATTAGATATTTATGTTTATCAGGAAAATATAAGCATACATGTAAAATATCATGAGGTATAGAAGTCAGTAGAGTGAGGAAGACTTAAAATTCAATCAACTGATTGATTCAAACACCTGGGAGATGGTATTAGTGTTTTTTGACTGAGTTATCCCATTCATCCTTCTTTCTTGAAACCATCAACACCCTCCCCCACCTGAGGCTGCACCTGAATGCAACATGCAATGACACTTTTAACAAGGTAAGACTATCACCTGAGTCAAGATTAGTAGTAGGAATTTCTCTATGCTACAGCTTACATGACCACCATCACACAGCCAGCACTCTCTACAACTATACATGCAATGTTGTGTATATTTTGAAGTTTGCAAGATCATCTTAAAAGTAAGAATAAAGGACTTCCTTTCTTTTCTGAATTCAACTCCTGCCAGAGATAGTATATATCTTCATAACAGTTGCACCATTGATCAAGTTCTCTTTTGATCTGCAATCAGCTCACCTGTGGCTTCAAAAGATTCCCATGATATCTTGTCCAAAGATTCACCTTTTGCCCAGATGTACCTCTGGGTTTCAGCTAATGTAGGTAGTTGACTAAATAGCAAAATATAGATTAATGAGATACGGAATTTCTCTTTTTATTTTAGTCTATATAAGTGACTAAATCATTTTATTGCATAGATGTTGGTTAAAATAAGTAGTTACTATGGAGTATTTTAATTTTTTCCTTGTGTCCCATCCAAGTCTCATCTTCTAGCAATTCAATTATGCCTTTTTCTTATGTAATTATTTTATTTTATTTTTTAATGGCACTTCTCAATCGACTTAAAAGAACGAGTTTTATTTTAACATCAAGGCTCGTAAACAGCGGTCGCTTTTAGTTTTCAATTTTACCAGAAAGCCTGCATAAACTCTTTACCTACCGTCAATGCGGCTCCACTGAAATGCTAAAATTTCGACTACCTCCTTTATGGCTGGCAATGATGAACATCAGCATCTATACCAGCTTGAACTAGTTACAATCAACGAAACTCGACTCCTCAACTCGATTATGTCAGAACTGGAGTATTGATGGTATAATGATATATCGAGACGATGGAGTTGAGACGATGTTGATGGGAGTGATGTATAGATAACAAAAAACGGGAATAGTAGTCGGAGGTTTGATTACTCGACTACTTACTTAGATATGTACTACTAATGATTCAACTCTCTATTCTTGCTGGTTTACAAACCAAATATCAAACATATGGCAGGAACATTTGGTATCGTTGAAATAATACACAAGCAAAAAGATCTCATTTTTTTTATTTCCCTCTTCCTCTTTTCAATGAAGTTTGCACAATACTGATCAAAAAACGATTTCCGTTTCATCCGCAGTCTGCAAAATTTCGTCGAGTTTTTCAACCCTTGGAGAAATCTTCAGCCTGAAAGGAATAGGAGTTCGCCCGGAGAGGCCTTCGTATTCCTCAAGAGAAATCGGTTCGTCTGGAATTGCATGGAATGTGAAGGCCCAAAGAAGACTAGAAATAGCAAGCCAAAGTTCACGCTCTGCAACAGGCAAACCAGGACAGATTCTTCTCCTAATTAATATCATATTGTCAGAAGGCTCTGAATTATTAGCAATATAACACGAACCCTGCTCCAAAAGTCCAATGATCGCGATCCATAACATTCGCAAGTTTAGCAGATTCACCGCAGCTGAGGGGATCACCAAGATATCTATTGGGGTTGAATTTATAGCTTTTCAAACGGCTTTAGCACGCTGGCGAAATACAGGCACCAATAGTGTATTAACTTACGAATCTGGATAGCGTTCCTCGTTGTGATGGAGCGTATAACAATTCAAGACAACCACAGTATCCTTAGGAATAAATTGACCGTTGTACGTGAAGTTTTGAGAGGCACAATGCGGAGTCGCCATCCAAAATGGAGCATGAACGCGCTGAACCTAGTATGATAGGATCATACGTAAATTTATCTAAAACATTACCAGGAAACATTACCTCTTTAATGACTGCTCGTATATACGGCAAGTGGGCCTCATCCTCCGTGTTAGGCCAACGATCACGCCCTATGACACGGTCCAGCTCCTCTTGTGCCATCATCATTACTTCGGAATGTGACGGAATCAAAGCAAGGAACCATTGGATTATTCCAGAGGTCTGTAATAATATTCAAAATAAATAAACAATAGATGACAGAAGGTATATAGATTTACCGAGTGAACTCCTCCGAGTGTGAATACAGCTGCTAGCATGCAAAGATCCTCCCAATCGAGCTTTTCCTGTTCTTGAGTCTCGATAAGGGTTTTAACCAGGCACTGGGGCACATCTTCCCCGGCATCGATTCTCGCTTTAACACGTAAAATCATGGTGCCATATACATCCATGAGATCGTTGTGGAGCTTTATTCCACGCGAGCGCATTTTAGATGGGATCCACTGAAGCGGCTCAAAGAAATCGATGGGATTGGACCATGGCCCTGAGATGATGCTGAATAAATCACAGGAGATAATCTTTGCAACGTAGGCAAGTACCGGTTAAATCCATGAACTCCATGGCGAGCTCTAAAGCCTTTTCTACTAGTGGATCTGAGGTTGATCCGGTGCGCGTTCCGAATGATATGATTAACATATTACTAGCCCAGTTAAATTTAGCGATGACACATAATATGGCAAAATTTGAAGCGAGCCTACTTCAGAGCAAAGCGTCCAGCATAGTGAGCGGGATTGATAGGCAGCTTCCCATGAAGAGTTTCCTCATAAAGCGACTTGATAAAAATGTGTGCTTCATATTCCATGGTAGTGGAGTATTGCTGTAAGGCCTTCGGAGTAAGTAGCTGCGTTGCAATCCTGCGGTGTTGTCTCCTATCATAGAAATTATGAAAGCACAACGACTGTAAGTCAATGAAAATATGCACCATCTATCACCGTAATCTGATGCAGTAATGGCGCGTCCACAAAGGATAAGCTGGTTCTTCATAAAATACTTTTTACGGGTGGAGAAAATGGCGCCGTTGGTGACGAGAAGTTCTCTTGCTACATGTGGATCGGAAACCACGACAAAAAGCTGATTACCCATCCAAATAGAAAATAACGGTCCGTATTCCTTAGCCCAAGAATCTAGAGCGAGCTCGGCATATTTACGCAGGAATGCATAACGAATGGATGGCCCAGAAGGTAACGCATTTCCGTCCTTGTCGACAATAAATTTACGAAGGACCACGGGGCTTAGAAAGTAGGCGAGGATAATGGTAGCGATGAAGCCCGCCTGTGAAGCGACTATATAAGCGATTCCAGTCATGAAAAAAAATTCAATACTGACTATACACTGAGAATTGAATGATAACATTCCGAGAACCACTACTCGCAATGAGAAGCTTAATGGTGTCAAATCTAGGCTGAATTAAATGCTATACAAAGCCTTCGATGGTCAACTTATACTGCCGCTTGTGAATGTCTAAAGCGTAGCTTAGCTTTCTAATAATCCCATTAAGCCTGAGAGTCCGACTGCTGTATCTATGAATACATGTTCAACAAAAACCCACACCAAAACACTTCTGTAACCGCATACTGTAACGATATTCCCATCGCCGCGACCGACAACCATGAGTTTAAAACAAAAATATACGACAGTCGTGTTGGTTTTAAGATCAACTAGGGAAATTAGGATGCTCAGATTTGAATGATCTATCAGAAGCAAAATCAGGTATGATTTTACCTATTAGGTTCATCATTATATGACAGTTTCAAAGGCAACATAAATCAAGTTATTAATGTATCCTCGACGAGTACTGCGTGAGTAGCACTGTTGTTGCTCTGAATTTATTTTTCAATGCCAAGCACCGAACTACTGAATGACTGGGGAAGAGGCTAGAATTTGCTTTTTGTTCCTCAAAAAACCAATGGGAGACACATGGAAGTCACTGTCATACTTCCAAGGCAACTTCAATGGTGAATTTCACATTATGTATACGAATTTGGTAGTGCGTGATGAGGCATCACCTCCTATATATCTGACACTGCCCATTAGCTTTGGAGTCATCCTATTGCGGGTTAGCACAAGATAGGCTATGTTTTTAAAATTGAAGATTCACATTGATGTATACATTCGAACATCAATTCCATATAAGCACGAATTAAGAGTTCTCCAGATAAAGACCTAGTTGCAATGACACAAAATCAAGATTTAAAGGAGTAGACACAATCTCGGGCAAGTCAGTGCTTACCAATTTCAGACTACTTCTGATGTTTTTCATACCATGTGTTACTTTTCACTGGTTTGGGCTATGGAGATTCTGGGATGCTATGTAAATATCGGTTGGAGGGAAAAGTCTATCAAGCTCCGATACAGTACTAATAATAGACCTCGTATCAACATGCTTCGTTCCTGGTTCAGAAGGCGCAAGGAAAAGATGCAACATCACTCAGTATGAAGCACAACGGCATCAATACCAACTGTTTGGAAGAGGAAGCAGGAAGGCCTCGGTGGAACGACTGGACAGCCTGTAAACTGCAAACGAACACGGCACAGATCTCTTCAGAATCTTACGGAAAGTCATCAATTCTGTGCAGGCTGTTAGACTCTGAGATTCTAAATCACGATCAGTGCCAAGTTTTCGGAATACTATTATGATGAGTGTTTGGCAACGAAGTAGAGGAATGGTGATATCAGCGCCGTGACGAAAGAAGTTGCCGTTATAGCTGCACACAGATCGATGCTTGGGTTTTATTAATGAAGCGTCTGCATAGAAATTTCCAGCGCTCTGTTTGATGTGCTGTTATCTGCTCGGACAGAGTGGAGGATATACAAGATGCGACGCACACACATGAAAATAGAAAGACAACATATCCTATTTGCCTTCGACATAGTGCCACAGATCAACATTATCATCGACACATTATAAAGATGAGTCGCTTCCATTGCTGAGTTTGGCACACCTAGAGTCTGTCGCAGTCAGTATAGAAATACTTTAATGCATGCATCATGTGATCTCTCCAAAGCACTTACGGACCTCCTACGAAACGACCCATAGCTTTTTAGCGCTGTTGATTGAATTTATTTTCTTCGAGGGAAATATTCGCAAGACGCCATAATTCAGTACTGCGAATTCAGAAGTTAATTAAGCACTGCGAGGACCATCTAATATTGCTTTTGAGCTTGCACACGGGCATGCTACCAAGCTGGCTGCTGGCAGGCCGGACCCGCCACTGACTGCTCTGAGATGCAACACGGGCTCTGCCATCAACGACACACTCCCATTAACGACACACACCCCTGTGAGCGACACACTTCGACACATTGACGACACATGGTGTGATTATTTATCAACACTGTGTCGCTCTAAACCTGATGTGTCATTGATGTAGTCTGTCCCGATTTGGGGAGTATGCCGATTGTGGGGTATCCCGGACAGAGTGGCATCAAAGTATAAGCAAGCTTTACGGCGATTACTCCCTAGCTACGCTGAAATAATTTATAAATTATTACAGGTAACCAGAATTGACTGGGTAGTGCCCAGTCCAGTTGGAAGGAGGTAGAGCAGATAGGGTTGCTGCTACCCTATCAGTAATTTAATAAAAGATACACTATATCTGTTATGTCCATGGATCAAGTACCAGTCACGTGTTTACTCTACACAGGGTTTGTCCGGAATGTACGCTCTCGCCCAATACCACCATGCCTCGGTGTCCATCTTTGCGTGAGGCCATTTGCCACGTATACATTCAGTGATGATAACCATTCAAATCCATCGCATGGATTTCCGTCGACATCTGGGTCCCTGAGACTGTGGTGCATTTCTGTTGGCTTGCAAGAGCGTCACCTGGCCTTGGGATGTTGCATCCATCCTTTCCTGTTGAGTTACTATCTCAGTCATTCGCTTGAACCCGCCAATGCCTTATAGCTATTTTGAGCACTTAACTGAACTTATGCAACTCTGGGAATAATTTTGCTAGGGCAGGAATTTATTACCTTTATTGCCGATCGTGACCTTACTCCGGCTTCGAGACTGTCTGCTTGCATTTAATGAAGCTCGTACAATCGGCTTATTGCTTCGTCACCCTTATACTTACTCAGCAGCCCGCCATTATCCCACCTTCCTTATTTGCCTTGTAACTTCTTTTCATCCCTCCAGCACCAATTAGGACATTGACACTAAGAAAATACTGGCCAGAATAGAAGATCCCAGACATTGACTTACATTCCTGAGATAGCCTTATTATATTGGTACTTTAATGCCCTTTAAGAACCGTTCAATACGGAGCTTCCGGAATTCTTCTAGAACAATACGTATTATTATACAAGATAGTTTCATGCCCAGCACTAGTGTGTAGTGAAGGGTTAGGGAGGTTCAGGGTCGATGGTTCGTGTGCGTTATCTCTGGATGCCGATGAAGCCTTTGTGGTTCGTTAGCGAGCTCTTCCATACCAGCTGACCGACTATTCAAAGCTCTCTATGCTGTAGTGCTAACAATCACGTGTTGTACTCTGTGTATAGTTTGTCCGTGGCGTATACATGCTCCCACCCAATACCACCATGTCACCGTGTCCATCTGTGTTTGGGGCTATCCACAACAGATACCCAGTATAACATATTTCAGGAATATAAGATAATGATTTAAGATGCTCTCAATAGACAGTTAATTTTTGAATAATCAATCTTTGAAATCAGTATATTGTATCCCAGAAAAAATATCTACTACAGTTTTTTTACATGAATACATGTGTTAGAGGCGAGAAGCGCCATATCAGAAAATTTTTAGGGATTTGGTTGGTTAGAAAGCGTCTGCTATTACTGAGATGCGATCTGGATGCGGAAGGCACACGCAGTCACAATTTCGCTATCCTCCGAGTCCTCTCAAACCATATCAAGTAAAGGACTCTGAATGGTAATAGTGACAATTGAATAATGATCACATACCTTTTGGAGACTGCAGATTATGGCCGTTTAGATGTCGTATAGTACTGTTTTCTCTTGAGGTTCTGAAGACAGTTACGGTTTGAAAGCCATGATAGCTGTGCCACGGTTGTCGTTTGTACACCCAAGTTGCTTATAATGAACGTGCAGCTCACCTCAGCTCACCTTTGACCATTGATCTAGAAGTTTCAGGGGCTCAAATAGCAAGATCGCGGAAGCAGATTTTCCCAACAAGCCAAGAAAACAGACGTAGAGAGAAGATTGAAAGAGCTGTTGTCTATTCAGGAAAGTTGGAAGCGTCACGAGCTATTTTTTCTTCATTATCAGCGGTGGGAGAGCGGGGAGCAAAGGAAAGTGAGGTACAAATACCTTGTTCATACAAATACGGTGGCTGCGTGTCATTTTTAACTTGACAGCATAGCGGCCCCCGTAGGCTGTAGACATCGCCGTAAGTACTAGCAAGGGCTTTTTTTTTCAGAAATTTGAAGGCTGGCATCTACGGTTGATTGACGGCTATGCCAAATATCGATCATGTCGGCTCAAAACCCATCCTGAGCAAATCTTACCAAATGCAACATTTTAACTATAATCTGTGGAAAATATGGACCTTTGGCGGTGCCATGAGACAGTTGAAGGGTGGGAAAAACCTGACCCGTTGCCTTACCATCAAGCCTCCCAGAGCAACAGTGTACAGCTTCGGATTGATGGCCTTCGCCGTGACGTTATGGTGCGCGGGTCCGCAAATATGCTTGTTAAGTGCTCTCATCTGTTCTTGTTGTAATATTATGATTCTCGCTGCAGGCGTTAGCCCATTAGCTGCAAATCCCCGAAGTAGTACATACAACTGTCTACGAGCTTATATACCTTTTATATTATCTATCTAATGCTTTCCAACATCTACTACCAAATACCTCCTGAATCTGATTATTAAGAGTCTTAGTCAGCCCGAGTATTATCCGTGTTCTGATAATTACTTCTATGATGTGCCAGATTAAGCACAGTAATCTACAATACTTCTACCCCAATCTTCATCTACTCTACTACGATCCACTGGGAGACTCAACGCTAAACATGTCCTCCAACTCTCAAACCACCTCGCCCTCCGGCTGTCCAATGGAAGACATCCCCTCTAACTCCCTCACCTCCCTCCCCACCCGAATCCACTACATCAAATCCTTCCTATCCTTCACCCCAGTAGACGCCGCAACCCTACACGCCGCCAAGCCACTGCTGGTCCCCTTACTCCCGGCAGTCGTAGACCTAGTCTACACCAAACTCCTCTCTTTTTCCATCACCGCCCAATCCTTTGTCCCGCGACAATCAGGGTACACCGGTACTGTCCCCACAGATGTAAAACAGCTGAGCTTGGAACATCCGCAAATCAGTTATAGGAAGGATTTCTTAGCTGGGTATATTTCAAAATTAGTTACCATGGATTACGAAGATATGGGGGCATGGGAGTATTTGGATAAGGTTGGGATAATGCATACAGGGATACGTGGAGATGATGAGGGTGTTTTTAAGCATACGAAGGGCATGGAGGGGTTGAGGGTTGAGTATGTACATTGTGGACTATTACTTGGTTTGTCTCCCTGCTTTTCTTTTCCTGTTCGAAAGTTCACAAGTCGAAATGTTAGGTTACGTGGAGGAGATATTAATTACTACAGTGATCTCTCACCCCGATCTAGATACACCGGCGAAAGTCGCAGTAGTGAAAGCTATGAATAAGGTAGCCTTCCGTCCCCAACGCTTCTGTGCTTCACTGACGCCGACTCATTCTAGCTAATATGGATACAAAATGGTTCGTCCTCTTTTCATCTCTTCTATCGTATCCAATAGACGCGTCGTTCTTGCTGTTCCTTGTCCTGCTTCATTTTCATGCATCAATTAAACCTGCTCTTCCACCTTTTACTATCTCTCCCTTTCTTAGCTTTCTGTAATGTTCTTCGCTTGAGATTCCACCTCCCTACTGCTTCTGTTCCTGCTTCTCTGTCGCTGTCCCACCTCCCTTCTCTCACTCTTCCTTCTTTCGTGTGGTTCCCCTTTCCTCATTTCTCGATCTCTCCTCCTCTTTGTTTTTCTCCCTCTCTATCATGATCACTATCGCCCTATCCTCTTCTCCTCTTATGCTATATTTTTCTCTCTCCTCTTGTTCCTGTCTCATACAAAAGCTAACCCTTCTCCTTCCAGACCTCTTCTCCAGGCACTACGTCAATGACTTCTCCTCTCCCGCCTTCTCTTCCTAGCCGTCTAAGTACTGCCTTTCTCTGTTAAATTGTTCAAACATCGCTAAAATGGCGCTTCTAAAATGGCTAGTACTCCAAATTGGAGTTGTAACAGTTTTTTGTCTTCCTGTTTCTTCGGGTTTGGGTATTTGTGCTCAGAAGTAAGGGTTGAGAATTTACCCAGGGTAGGATGGCTGGATGATAACCACGGATTATCTACCTAGGGCGTTATACTATCTTCCTGGTCCCTTTCGTTTCGATTACAACTTTCCAATTATTATAATATTTATAAAGGAAATTTTGGGTTTTCTCGCTGGCTCGATCGAAAGCCCGAATCACCAAGATAACTAGTGCGTATTCGACTCCGATCCCGAACTGAAGAGGCTAGGGTGGAGTTCAAAGCCTGCACAAGCATCCAAGCCTAATTCATTTACCTAGGAGCTTCAAGATTCGATGTAGCTTTCCAAATTGGCTATTTCCGTCATTTACCATCTAAAACTGTCGACCCAGTCATATTCTCTAGTAGACAATGAACGTGAGACGATGAACATGAGACTTTTTATAATGGTCCCGTTACCTTTTAATGTTAGAACTGTAAGTTCACCGCAGACAGGTCCCACTGAGAGTACCTTGGATATGGCTGAGAATCTCGTTGTGTATTTGCGTCAGTGGAGACCCCAAGTATCTCAGTCTAAGATGGCATGGGTCTTTTGTTCCAACCCTTTTTTTGCTACATTCTCGAACTCACAAGCTCGCCGTGTAGATCCGACCGCTTTGTTTCGTTATAAATTCGAAGCCCGTGGATGTCGCTCCATCAGAGGACCATGTTTCGGTATTCTTTTATGTAAGTCCTTCCTCTCTCTATCTTTACCCATCATTTGCCACATTTGATTGCTTTGCCCAGTAACAAGGGACACGCAGCTGCTGGTCTATTGGTTGAATGTAGTTTCTCTATCTCGTTGCGCCGTCCTCAAAAGATCACTCATCATGCCTATCACATAGACGTAGTTTAATCTTTAATAGCCTTGCTCCGAACTTGGCGTCCATTTTAAACCGAGTTGACAACTAGTTTCATTGAATCCAAGTGATTCATGCCTGGTGCATTATGGTGGCCAAATGAATCAAAACCCAACCCAGCGGAATAAAGAACCAACTTCACTTCCACCTTCCGAAGTGCTCGAAACGTTTATGTTTCAGAAAGCATGCAGGTCAGGAGACTCCAATCGCAAGATTTGAAGTGTGTGAGTACTTCTTCAGCAGACAACCTCTATCAGGATGGAATGTTTGATATTTCTTGTACCCAATTTGCAGGAGGGATTTGGCGTAAGTAAGTGATGAAATCATTGTGTTTTCCTGTAGTGATCCAAATTAAACCAGAAGTCGAATACTACAGATTTCAGATTCGACGACATTGACAAATCCGTATCTAGGGTTTCGAGCGTGAATCATGCTCAGTAGCATTCACACACGATAATTAGAATAAATTCAATTTACCACTTAATTTTAGACTGATAAGACTTCGTGGTGGAGCATTTAAAATCATCTAGGTAACCACTTTCGAATCATTTTGGAGGGTGATAATTCAGCAATTCTGAAAGCATGGCCATTATAATTTGCGTATTAGATTGATTACTGCGCTTTTTTTTTTTTGTGGTTGCCCATCAAAATGTGGTACCGGTAAATGCCGATTACCTAACAGATACTGCTTGATGTAATCCGGTGTGTGGGATATGACTAGGTCGGTGTGGGCGTGGTTTCTGGTCTGGTGACGTGAAATGTAGATAGTCACATTCTATGTGCATAGAGATAGTCTACCTAACACTCCTCCCCGCCCACGCCTTGTTTTATTATAGTTTTCGAAGCCTGTGACGTAGGAAATAAAGGACGAGTGTGGATGTCTCTCCATCAAAGGACTACGTTTTAGCATTCCTTTCCCACTGCGCGTTCCTCCGTCAAGTTTATCATCCTCATTCCATCGCTATTCCGGTAGAAATGAATGTGCTAATAATAGTTAATTAATTTACTGCAGTTTCTATATCTCGTGCGCATCGTCAAAAGATCCAACGATCATACCTACCATCTAAATATAGTTTGATCACCTCAGGCAGCAGTTGATCGGCTGACGAAGAGCCTATTAGGTAGGGTTTTATGTACGTCTATAACTTCCCTAAGAGGTCAAGCCTCAGACGATGCTACTATAACTTAATCTCGTTATAGAGGCTTCCTACGGAACAATGACCCGAACGATCCTCTCGGAGAAATCCAAATGTACAGATGCAAATATGGAGAGAATAAAGAAACAAGAGCAACATGCAGAAGAGACGGAAGCTGACCGAGGAAGCTGACAGTATATTACTAACTGAGGTGGCCTGGCCTCTTAGATGTACAGAAAGCCCTGCCTTAAAGGTTCTTATCTTTCTGAAGTGCTGCTGCCAAGGGTGAGTTTGATCTTTCATAAAAATAGTGTTACTGGGAATATGGTGCCTGTTTAAAACAGTGATGACCATCTTGATTCGAGGCAGAATCTCACATTCTTCACACACTCAGATACCATGTCAGGATGACAGTCGATGAACAGGCGCCATGAGATCTCAAATGTTTTGGTATGCCAATGTTTGTGGGAATCTGGATACAAAGTATGAAGACCGGGCTGGAACGTCTATTTTCATATGACGATTATACCAATCTTGCATCTTAGCAGCAGAAAGATGGACTCTCTCATTTACAAAGCTGTGTGGGCGGCTCTGATTTTGTGTGCTCGGCGATCAATTTCGCCGAATGAATTTAAAGCTGCAATTTCATGCTCTTCAGTCTTCCTCTTCTTCCTTGTCATTCTCCGTCGTGTTTTTTCCGCCTCCTCCTCCTGCTCTTCACATTAGTGGGTTTTTCGGAAGAAACAATTTTCATTCGGTCGTTCTTGTCTTTGTGAAAATGAGTTTCCAAGCAACGGCAGTAAACATGGTTGCAAGTATGAAATGAGTTACTTTTGTTGTACATGAAATCGTGCTAATTCAACATTTTTCCGATAGTTTCTAGCATGACATGTGTAGTCTACAACCACATATTAACCTTAGGCCAAGAGGTTGGTCATAACCTAGATGTGTTATATCATGTCATAACCACTGACAAATCCGACTTTTTCTTACATAGGTTTCCCTCGTATGGTCGTATGTAATTATCGAAATAGTGTCTCAAAATTTCTCACCGTTTGCGCCTTCCATATGATAGCGAACGCAGCATATCACTCGCGAGTGTGCTTTTCTATATGAATCGCTACATAATCGAAGGGATGCTTATGTAAGCTTTCCAGAACTGACTTCACTGTTAAAATTCTCATCATGCGTTTATCTAAATCAGGTTCATTTGCATACGTGAGCATGATTCAAGTCTATTCGACTTCTTTTCTAAAGTCTTATCCAACATCCAGTTACAACACATGCACATCTTTCGAATTCGGTACGTTTAAGTATTATTTCCTGACCGAACCATTTTATTCTGATCTCTTCCCATGCAGTTGTCAGTTGTCAACTTGTCTATTCACCACAAAATTCTGATTCTTTACTCTGAAGCTGTATTTTCTACCTCAAATGGCTCATCATGTACGCCCTACTCCTCGTCATTTACTTTTATGCACCATTCATGATGATAATTGCATAGGACAATGACGATCTCTCACGCCATTGTGCAAGGCAAGCATTTGGCAACTTATATATATATTAATTTCTACCTCCTAATAATATACCTCTATAGGGACGCTTGTGTTACGAATATACGCAATATGTTTGTCTTAAATTCTTTCCTCCTATTAATTTAAATGCGTGTGTCTGACATTGGATGGTGCTTAGACATGGACAAAAAGGTAGGATTCAAATCATTAGTGTTTTCAAAAAGTTCAAGTTTAAATACGAATTCTTCTTGAACTTCTATACAGCTTGGCTATATAATAGCTTTGATCTTCCTTATTGGTAATTCTTCCAATATGTCTTGTGCTTTCAACACTTATCGTAGTATTACGTCTTCTAGGAGGAATTATTGCCCATATCGTCATGGTTGGGAAAATCTTCCCGGGATACATTGAATGTGAGCCTCTGCGTCAGCTTCCGCTTAAAATTAAAATTTGACAAGAATATGAATGATTCCCTGTTATAATAGTGGATTTAAGCCACGAAAATCTACCGGGATGTTTTCCAAGAATTTCGTATGCCATCGTTCCGGGACTTTGGATTACACCGTTAATTACGGAAAGTAAGAATCAGCAGATTTGTTCTTCATTGAAGTTATTACTAAGTTGCAATCATTAGGTGTCCTTTTCTCCTTGTTCGGACTTAAAACCTTCTTCTGGTGGAAGGGTGGGCTAACTGTTCCCAAGGTCTTGTGGCTTTTGGTAATTAGTCTTCGCTCCCAAATGTTTTTCATCTTTACTTAAATATGTGCTTGCTTCAAGGCGAGAGATTCAACACTTTACTTCTCCGTGTAAGTATTCATTATTGGTACCTTTCAATTAATAATGGCGCTCAATATTCTCTTTTGTTTCCAGGATAATGGGTTCGTCAACTTACGAAACAAAACTTTCTGTCTTAATTATCATCACTTACGCTAACTTTAGCTTTTTTGATTGCCAACGTTCTCATGATGAATCTCGGATCACCTCTGCTTTCCAATTTATTAATAGTGTGAATATGATTGCGTTCCTTCTTTTCCACATTTCATAGACCTAATATTGTTGCTATAGCCCTTGCTTAACTGCAGGATGTATCCTCGTAAGTCCATTTCATCGTAAAAATTACACCCTATTAATATCAAGTTACTTATTTAATCATTTCAGGGATCGCACATGCTCATCAATGTCCGAGGTTTTACAAATGTACCGGAAGCAGGCTTTTCTAGGACATCTGGAACTAACAATATCGAGCTGAAGCTTAGGAGTTGAACTGGCAGATGCGCAGTTATTTTGATCTATATTTTATTTGGAGAGAATTACGGAGATTGCTTTCGGAAGGTTTTGTTCCTTTTCCTGATCGCGGTGTGCAATATCTATGAATATCTAAATATAGCAGAACGAATTCTTCGGTTGATTTTGTATTCGAGTTAACTTCGATTATTTACTCTAAAATTTGAAAATCAACCCTCTAGAAAATATAAAACAAGAGTGCCGTATTTTAATAAGCTCTGGATTCTATCGTCGTGTTTACCATAATTCATCTTAAGACTCTCTATAGCTGAAATCAACATCCCCATCTGAAGAATATTATGCTTAGTAAAACCTGGGAATTTTGGAAGAGTAGATCCAGTTATGCCACTCCATGTCCATATCGTTGTTCTACATAAAATATCATCATAATTGGCACAGAGGGCTGAGGTAAAGCATAGCGACACTACTCATTTTTTAAAAACAATGAAGCATAGTGAAGAGAGTGACATATGTGCCACTAAGATAATATCCTACTTGGTATCGATGAAAATAAATCTAAGATAGTACTGGCCACGAGGAAAGGATTAATATGACTCTTGTATGAGACAACAATGGGTGATGAGTTGCCCTTTTGCCAGAAGAAAGATTCCATTTACATCCAAATATAACCTGTGCAAAAAGTCAATTTCCAGAGAACCACTGTTGACAGAGGCAGGTATTAACATAGACTGTCCTGGCTCTAGGGAAGAAAGAGTTGGTAGTGGGGGAGGAATTCAGGAGCAACTCATATCACATCTATGCAAAAAAATGAGTACAGAGCCAGCAGGAGGTGGACTTTTGGTCTGGTGTTGCTTGGGTTTGAGCTGACAGAGGAAGCGAATGAGACAGTTTGCCTTGAGGTATTGGCAGAGTCAGAGCAGGTGACAATGATGCTTCATGTAGGGAGGTCTTTTCACTCCCCTACATAGTCTGCTTCATACTCTGAGCAGACTTGTTGGTATCTGAGAAGGATCTGAGCAAAGTGCAAGCAGACAAAGTACAAGCACAAACAGCCATATGGCCCTTGTGCTGTATTCAGACCAATAATTATCTGAAGTAGCCCCTGCCAAATCAAAATCTACAATTAAGGAAGTCATCCCCAAAGCTCCTGGTCCATTCAGACACTGGCAACTTTGAAAAAGTGATTAGTCACACAGACAGTAATGCTGGACCATGCATGCACAAGGACATTTGTTAACATCAACTCATCTTTTTCTTTTTTTTGCTCACTCTCTCACTCACTCCACCAGGCTGAAAGCATCCTCATGGTTAGAAAGAAGAAGGTGGCTGCACATGACACCAAAGCTGAGAACAACCCCCCTGCAGATGGTAATGGTAAGAAATTTTGCATAGTCTGGAAGGTGGTGGAGATGTCTGAGCACATGATTACATATTTTCAACCTCCACTTCATTCCCCATTTCATTCTCAACAATCTTAGTAACTTCAGAAACCCTGGTGTTCTTGTCCAAGAATCTATAGCAATCTGTGCCTTGAAGGTCTGTGAATTCATACTATGCTGAAGATGGTTAACCTGATGTCTTCCTGTTGAAAATTCTCTTTCTGCATCAACAGAAGATGCTGTTGGAATTATACATCAATATTTAACAATAGAATAAATACCATGTTCACTGACCAGGTGCACAGCAGAAACTGAAGCCATCTTTGCCACAGTTGGCTGAGTAGCAAAGACATTCCTCCAATACTTCATATATCCACCAGCTTCTACAATTATTGAATCATCAATTGGTGGATCAAAAAGATACATTTCAATGGTGTCAATAGGCATTGCTGGCTCCTCAAGAGTTATAACCCATTTAGATTTCTAATGAATGATAAGTTAGTATGTGTTTGTTGAAATTTTTGGAACATGCATTTTGGACTGGAGGCACTGGTATACCATCTTCTGACCCTTCTTCTGGTGTATAGGAATAATGCCATTGTTTAACCACTAATTTCTCAATTTCTCTTATTTCAGCAGCAGAGCATCCACAGTCCTTGAACCATTTGAGCTTCCAATCAGGAAAGATAACTAATTGTTTTTCAATGATGCCATAATTTATTGAAGATAGAATGAATACCAATTGCAATTTGATACAACTTGCAATCATTTGTAAAGATTGAATACTTCTCAAGAAGTAGGCCAACTTGTGCTGCTACTTGGACAACAGATTTGAGCTGATTGTCTTTATCCTCACACACCACAAGAAAAGAAAGCTCCAGATTTTCAAGAAATGGAATGGCATCAACAATGAGAGGGAACCTCTGCACATGAGAATAGCTTTGTAGGTCCATCAAAATCAATTTGTAATTCAGTAAAATTTTAATGCCACAATAAAATTACTCACTTCAAGAACATCTGTAAGATTGTGAGCTAAATCTCACTGTTCAGGTGAAAGCTGATAAGCTTGTAGTTTATTGGCACTAGCAGCAGTCAATTGCTCCACTGCCTTCTTAAAGTGAATATGTGCATCAAGACAAGCCAAATTAGAGCTCCATCAAGTAGGAACTTGAAGTGTCAGAGTTTGCTTGTCACTTTCATGAAGTTCTTTTGTTCCTTCAATAAGCTGCTCAAACTGTTCCTTGAGTGGTGTTGAGTCATGAACATGTTGAGGAAAAACCAGAAGGCTAATAGGATTGTTATCATATAATCCACAACAAACCTGAGGGAAGATTTGAAGTGCCATCTGCTCATCATCAGGATCAATTTCAACCTCATATTCATCTCTCATCATGTTAACAGCCTTCAGGTGCAGGTTCTTTACCACTGCATCATCATGAGTACCTTACCATCATCCTCATCTGCCTCCCCTTCATCAACCATCACCTCTACTAGAGCAGCTAAATTATCTTCTTATCCTGTTCTTCATCACCTTCATCCAGTACTACTTCCTCTTCCATGTGAGTTTCCTCTAGTGTTTCTCTGGTGGCAATGGGATGCTGTCCATACTTACAACATCCTCCAGCAGCAACCTTCACAGTTTTCTTTGTCTTTGGACATTTGAAAAAGAATGAAATGAAGATCTGCATAAATTTGTATTAATAATAGTATAGCCTGCATTATATGAGCTTACCTTGGCTATCAGATTTATTATATCTGGAATGCAATGACTAGGAGCAGCCATACCACAGAATGTTGGAATAAATTGAGGAAGTAGGCATGCAAGTCTATCACAGTTACTTGCACTGTCGAAAAGGTGCTATTTTTTGTAGTGTAGAATTGTCAAGACTTGTTCCCAAAGTTAAATAGAAACTAGAGGATGTATGTTACAATAGTGATACATTGGAAAATGTCAGAAGTAACATTGGAAGGATTTTTGACTGTAATGATACAGATAAGAACCATTGGCTTCAGCTTATGTGCTGCACCCTTCCAGTTCTTGTGGGTTCTAACTTAAACATGGTCCACATGTCAGAAGATAGTACCACATGGTCAGAAAGTTGTCATAGATGACTTGGGGTTTTGACAACTAGAGACTAAGTCTAGTGTCAAGAGCAAGGTAGAACTAGTTGACATAAGTCAACTAGAAGGAAAGTCAGAAGGGAGTTGAAGATTGGAAAGCAAATGAGACTTAGAGCTTAGTTGGAAGACTAGGTGGGATCTTAGTTGATATTTGGATTGAAGACTAGGGTACAGAACTGAGCTAATTAAATAATAGTATTGCTAATTGTAATAATGAAATCAGAAGTAGCAACACTATGGAGACAAGGAATAGTAAGAGTCTTTGACACATAATAATTGTAGCAGAAGCAGAAGCAGAAGCAGAAGCATACCTAAGCAGAAGTGTTTGTAGTAATGGTATTGTATAAGTATGAGTCATAGGATCAAGACAATAATTTGGAGATAAGCAAGAATGGAAATGGGCAGAAATGATTGGAAGCATAGTGGAAAACAAGGTGATATGTCAGAATATGTCAGAAAATTTGTGGATATGACAAGAATAAAAATAAATTGCTGTACTCCTGTCAAGAACTCATTTCCGGGTAAGACCTAGAGTTGCCGGGCAAGTAACAACTCGGGAGGGGCAAAGGAAAGTGACCGGAGACTCCGGTGATATCTCTGGGAACGCGTTCTAGCGCTACGAAGAAG
>JASFDD010000399.1:0-18950 GCA_036937055.1 Nidula microcarpa | reverse complement strand
GCCTCCACTCTCCCCGAAAATGATGTCCAGCTGCTGCTTGATGACGCTAGTACTAAACTTTGCACCCTCATGGGAGGTGTTTCTCCTCCAGGACTTACACTGGAAGCATATACGGTGCGTTAATTTGTATTTCAAATGCTTTCTACCTTCTTATTATCTTATAGTTGGTCATTCCCATTGACATTGACAATTTCCTCGGTCGGCCGATGTCAGACATTGAAAAACAACTTGGCGATATTGATGAGACTTTTTTGCGGACAAAGGCGGTTTATTGGCCTCCAGACACACAATTTTCATCTCTAGAAGCCACAGATGGGAAGCTTCTTGTCGTATTCAGTACGTCTCCCTGTTGTGGAATGTTCTATCTCTCAGAGTCTTCTTCGCAGAGACATCGGCCAAACGGGCGCATTCTCCCACAGAAACCATTTTCGATCGTCTCAAGCGTACGAAGCTCGCCGCCACTGCTCCATCGACTGCAGCACAACCATCTAAATACGAAAGCAACCAAAGAACACCTTCCGAGAAGATCCTGGACGACCGTCCTGAACGGGATGTTGACATTCCTCCTATTCCCCTGCTATATGACGGTTTTGGCAAATTTCTGGACATCCTTGATGGTATTACCGATGTCCCGGATCTCTCCGAAGTGGATATGGTAGAACTGGGCAAGGCGGTTGACGACTTCGCGGAGAAGATGTGTCGATTCTATGACAACGAAGATCAGCGGAGGGATGTCGCCCTACCCGCCCTCAATCGCATTTTCTCGGCACGCAATGGTACCCCGATTCCTGCGCTCCATGCATCCACCATTGGTTCTGTAAGGATAGATGGCCATAATGTGGGGAAACATGGAGGAGGGGGAATGGTTGCCGAGTTCAAGAACCATTCTGCAAATAACAACGCAATTGCCGAGGTGGAGCTGTCAGGTCACGTTGCGCATTTGCATGCGAAGGGAATGGAAGTACATCGAGAACTTTTTGAGAGATGGAGAGTACCCTGCCTTGGTCTGACTGTCGTTGGTGAGCTATGAACATATATGTCTTGTTTTTGTCTGAACTGATCATCGTATTCTACCAGGGTCCGACGTGAAGTTTTATGCTCTTGTTGCACTTGATCATCAATACCGACTCGTAGGCCTCACTCCTGGCCTGTCATGCATTGCGTCTGCTTCTGATGGTCGCGATCGCAAGGTCCTTTATAGAGCCTTCGCTGCCGCCTCGGTCGTGCAGGCTCGTATTCTACAAGACGCAAAGAGGTTCCTTATCGTGCCGCCACCAGAGATCCCACCTACTGCTCGCCGCTTCCCATCAATCACCAGAATAGTCAAATGGCGCAGCTCAGCCGACGACGACTACCTCTCATTCCAGATTTTAGGGTTCCATCCCGACCGACAAAGCTACCGCCTTCTATACGTCGCCGAGACAACAGGTCCCGAGAAGCAAACTATCCTCATCAAGTTCGTGCGAGAGTATTCGATCGAGTTGCACAACTTCTGTGCTGAACGTGGCCATGCACCTGGCATCCTCGCTTTCGAAACTCTTCCCGGCGGGTGGCGAGTCATAGCGATGGAGTGCATTGCCTCCGCTGCCCAGATCACCAGCTCACATGGACTCGATAATCACGGACAACGGTGGGCGACAGAGCTGCAACAGCTCGTTAAAGAATTTCACGAGGAAGATCTTGTCCATGGCGACTTGCGTGAGGCAAATATCATATGCGACGACAAAGATACCATGATGCTAGTTGACTTCGATTGGAGTGGCAAAGATGGACAGGTTTTTTATCCCACCCCCAACCTAAATAACGAGTTGCTTGAGGGTCGAGTGTCCGATAACCTGAAAATTACCAAGGACGACGATATCCGGGTTTTGAAGAAAACGCTGAAAAAGCTCAGATGGTAGTTGGTATGTCTCTGGAGGTAGTTTCATCGTTGTATAATACTTGTACTTTTACTCTTTCCACCCTTTACATAGTTGTATCACTGGGTGCTGGAGGGTGTTCATCAGTCATCAGTAGAATTTACCAACGGTGCCGGCGAAATGTAATGTGAATCAAAAGCGGTCGGAGTTTCACTATGGTCTTTTATGTCAATTATATGAGAACATTAGACTGCATTCCAGGATAATAAATGTAGAGATAGAGATAGAGATAGAGATAGAGATAGAGATAGAGATAGAGATATGCTATCTAGTACCAGGTCTAATGAAGACAGAGATAGAGATATGCTATCTAGTACCAGGTCTAATGAAGACATATGAAGCATGTGGGTGTAGAGGCCAGGTTATGTCTACAGCATGGAGAGAGTGTCAGATGAGCAGAGAAATGTATGGAGACTGAGATGGATAACTGGAAGGTATTGTGGACATAAAAGATAAGGAACTTGAAAAGAGACTAGTATGAAATTGAGACTCAATGTAGAATATTTGACTGCAAGGACTTGGGGATTATGGCAAGTTGAGGTGTGACATGACAGGTAATGGGTGGCAGCCAGGATTGGATATGACATCAGCTCACATGACAGACTTGAATTGTTCATGTGATTATTTTAGCTAAGGTGACATATGCACCTGTGTCATATACTGAAACCCAGACTATGCTTCCAATACTTTTCCATTACTCTCTGACCCTTTTCTGATATTTCTGATAACCATGATACTCTGTTTCTCATTCACCTCATTACCGTTTCCATGATTGACAATACCTTGATTCCTATCAGAACAATATTTCTTTTATGTACCTTCCAATATCCTGTCTGACTCCGAGATATGACTTCTGATACTTATTATAATACCTTGTCTTATTATGACTCTGTTGCTACTAGTTACCTTTCCCTGATTAGTTATACAGTTAACTATCCACATAATTAAGTAGCTAGTTCTGGTCCTGTATATGCAATTCAAATATCAACTAAGATCCCACCTAGTCTTCTGACTAAGTTCTAAGTCTCTTTGCTTTCCAACCTCCAACTCTCTTCCAACCTCTCTTCTAGTTGACTTATGTTAACTAGTCTTACCTTGCTCTTGACCCTAGACTTAGCCTCTAGTTGTCAAACCCCCAAGTTGTCTCTGACAACTTTCTGACCCTGCAGTACTATCTTCCAATGTGTGGACCACATTTAAGTTAGAACCCACAAGAACTTGAAGGGTGCAGCACATAAGCTGAAGCTGATGGTTCTTATCTGTAGCATTACAGTCAGAAACCTTTCTGATGTACTTTTGACATTTTCTGATGTAGCGCTATTGTAACCTACATCCTCTAGTTCCTATTCACCTTTGGGAACAAGTCTTGACAACCTGCCAATTTTATATGCTCCATCATGCCATACAACTGCTCACCATGTGATCATTAGAACAGCTGTGCAATCTAATTGCTTGTGAAAGCAATTATTCAATATATATTTCAACTGTTATGGTGATGGAGCCAAGTGATAAGCTCAAGGTCAAGTTTGGTAGTTCAGTATTCCTGGGTTCTGTGTAAGACACACTTCCTAGAGTATAGGACAGTTGTTGAGTCACTAAGTCACTGTCTAAGTGAAGCTTAGGTTCAATGAGCCTCTAGACTAAGTCTAAGAGGTTTGAGTTTGTCAAGGTTTCAAGGGATTGGAGTGAGGATGTCACAAGGCTGTATATTTGCCTAGGTCAAGCTGAGGAGCAAGACCAAAGTACAAAGGTCTACTTATAGTAAAATACAATGGTCTGTGTGCACAATACTAAGTATAACTATTGTTCCTGTTGGCTAGTCTAAATATAACTGTTCATGTGATAATTGTCTATTTAAATAAAAGAAAGTTGCATAGCAGGTATGAGCCACGAAGTAAAGAATTGTAACAGCAACACAATGACAACATATATCTAGAGAAAGATATCAGATGTGAGTCTATAGAATAAAAATTTAACTCACAGAATGAAGAAGCAAGAACTGAAGAGCCTTCAAAATTCAGCTGTGTTTGATTTTAAGATTGCTTGCTTCTTTTGGTGTTCCTGTTTTATCAAGTTAAAAAGAAAATAATAAAGGAAGAACTAGAATGTATATACCCTCTGAACACAGTAAAATACATATTCTGAGAAAGTCATAATGTGCATGAATGCAAGTATAGCACTAACCCACTAGAAGTGAAAAAAATGATTGAAGTTGTATGACAATAAATGATGAGGGGTATACAACCATGCTGGTATTACTTACATTCTGAATTATGTGTCAATGATGGATGATTTATAAGGGAGTGAAGAGACATACTATCTGGATAGCACAAAGATATAGCTGGTGTTAAAATGTAAGAGAAAAATGTTAAGTTATAGACTGACAATCTAAATAAGTGAAGGAATGAGATTAATTTAAATAAAATAGGACACCAATGAAGGTTAGCTGAATTATATGAAGTGGGACTGAGTCACTCACTGCCTGAGAGTTGATCAAGCCCAAAGAGGGTCAGCTGAGCTCAGATGGACTGGACTGGGTCACTCACCCTCTGAGAGATGACCAAGCCCAAAGAGGGTCAGCTGAGGTCAGATGGACTGGGACTGGCTCACTCACAAACTGAGAGATGACCATGCCCAAAGAGGGTCAGCTGAGGTCAGATGGACTGGGACTGGCTCACTCACAAACTGAGAGATGACCATGCCCAAAGAGGGTCAGCTGAGGTCAGATGGACTGGGACTGGCTCACTCACCTCCTGAGAGATGGCCATGCCCAAAGAGGGTCAGCTGAGGTCAGATGGACTGGGACTGGCTCACTCACCTCCTGAGAGATGACCATGCCCAAAGAGGGTCAGCTGAGGTCATGGAATGAGACTGGGCCACTTGCCTCCTGAGAGATAACCAAGCCCAAAGAGGGTCAGCTGAGGTCATATGGACTGGGACTGGATTTACTCACCTCCTGAGAGATGACC
Source organism: Nidula microcarpa (assembly GCA_036937055.1). Classification (NCBI taxonomy): domain Eukaryota; kingdom Fungi; phylum Basidiomycota; class Agaricomycetes; order Agaricales; family Nidulariaceae; genus Nidula; species Nidula microcarpa. The sequence continues at coordinate 14,062 of JASFDD010000399.1, read as the reverse complement.
AAGACCAAAGAGGGTCAGCTGAGGTCAGATGAACTGGGACTGGGTCACTCACCCTCTGAGAGATAACCAAGACCAAAGAGGGTCAGCTGAGGTTAGATAGACTGGGACTGGGTCACTCACAAACTGAGATATGACAAAGCCAAAGAGGGTCAGCTGACATCAGATGGACTGGGACTGGCTCACTCACAAACTAAGAGATGACCAAGACCAGAGGATCAGCTGAGGTCAGATGGACTGGGATTGGGTCACTCACAAACTGAGAGATGACCAAGACCAAAGAGGGTCAGCTGAGGTCAGATGGACTGGGACTGGCTCACTCACAAACTGAGAGATGACCAAGATCAAAGAGGATCAGCTGAGGTCAGATGGACTGAGACTGGGTCACTCACCTCCTGAGAAATGACCAAGACCAAAGAGGGTCAGCTGAGGTCAGATGGACTGGGACTGGCTCACTCACCTCCTGAGACATGACCAAGCCCAAAGAGGGTCAGCTGAAGTCAGATGGACTGAGACTGGGTCACTCACCTTCTGAGAGATGATGAAGCCCAAAGAGGGTCAGCTGAGGTCAGATGGACTGAGACTGGGTCACTCACAAACTGAGAGATGAACAAGACCAAAGAGGGTCAGCTGAGGTCAAATAGACTGGAACTGGGTCACTCACCCTCTGAGAGATGATCAAGACCAAAGAGGGTCAGCTGAGGTCAGATGGACTGGGACTGGACCACTCACTGCCTAAGAGATAATCAGGTGCAAAGAGGATCAGCTGAGGTTAGTTGGACTGAGATTGGGTTATTCACTTTCTGAATTATGGTCAGTTGAGAGGTTTGGTTGATCATAGAAGGATTACTCACATACTGAGAATAGCAAAGTCATAAAATTTATGTCCAAACACCAATGAGAGAATAATACTCACATCCTATGGTGGTGCCAGAAGTTAATTAACTTGGTGAAGCAGTAATGAGATTGCTTGCCTGCTGTAATTGTTTTATGGCATCACTAATTTTAGTATCTTAATGTGTGATAAGATAACTTACAAACTATTCAAGAAAAAAAAGCTATTAGTGCAAAAATATGAATCAATCAGTCATGTTTCTGTTACATACATTCTTCAAAGTATTTTTTTGTAGATTATTTCTTTACAGCTAGTAATGAATACTCACTTCCTGAAACAACATATACTCACATTTGAATTTAGGTAGATAGAATGGGGTGACTTACCAACTATAAAATCAATAGCACACATTATGTTAGGAGAGAGTCTTCTTAATACCAATTCATGTTCATACCTCCTAAATGGTTTAGTCATTAGGAATATGTTTCTTCTATATGGTACAAATTATATGCTCACCAGCTGTAACCAAAGCAAAATAGTTAGTCCACTGTGAAGCATTAAAAGATACATGTTTTCATACCTTTGAAACTTTATAAAGCCTCTTAATAGCCTGATATAGATCACTTTTTTTATTTAAATTCTATTCATCCTAACCTTCACATCATGTCTTCCTTGAAGTTCATTGACATACCTGGATTAGTACATTCAACTTCTCAATCTCTTTGTCATGGGATTTTAAAATCAAGGTATTCATCCAAGCTTCAAATGACCTGCCCATAAGTAATTTCACAGAAGAAATTAAAGACAAACTAAAGTTCAAGTTTGATTCCTCTTTGAATCCCTCCTGAATGTGATCAATCCAATATTGACATGCATACACTTGTGCATCCTGCTCAAAGAATTCTTCTCCAGAATCATTTGTTAGAGAATTTAGACAATCAACTGCAACTTGAAAGTGGCAAACTGCAGTATTGATGTATAGCTCTTTTGATCTTGCTGGAGTGGTGAGAAAATCTTGGAGAGATGTATGATACAGTTGAATTGGTTCATCATCATCTCCAGGAATCAAGATGATAGACTGGATCCACAGAAGAGCCTGTACAACTTCTCGAGGAGGAAGTTGAAGTATCTTGCCAAGTGAGCTTGGAGAAAGGAATTCTCTTAAGACCATGATAGTTCCAAGAATCCTATCAAATTTGGGATCATGGGGAGTTCTTGACAGAATTTGTTGGTAAAGAGGATCCACTCCAGAATGTGATTGGAGAATGCTTTGGAGTCTCTCCTGTGGAAGGGCATCATCACCAATGAATTTGATGAATGTGGAAGCATATATGAATGAGCCTCCAGCTTTTGTGACAATGGCCTGAAAATCTTCTGCACATGGCCATGGCTGTGAAATGCCCCTCATGACTGGATGTTTCACTTGATAAATCTGAGCAAAGCCCATTTTCATTAAGGAGCTAATGTCATGTTTAAAGTCAAAGTCCTTCAGATCCAGTGGATAAATCACAGCTTTAGCAAGAGAATTGTCAAACTTTTCACGAATATGCTCTTCCACTCTGCTTGTGAGAAAGAGCTGGAATGGAACTTGAACACCCTTTTGCCATGCATGTGTGATCACCTCTATAAAATCTGCCATCTCTACTTTGTCATTGCATTCATCAAGGGCATCAATGATGATGACTTGTAGCTTCTGAATTGTCAAAAGTCGAAGAAGCTTGTTCCCAGTTGTGACAAGAGGATCAAAGACAAGTTTCAAGAACTGGTGATGAAGTGAGCTACTTAAGATTGTTGGCTCATCTCGAAACACACTCTCAATTATAGGCTTGGTGGCTGGGATGGATACCGATAGTTGATAAGCAACAGAAGGAATGAGGCCAGAAATAGTACTCCGATCTCCTGCTCCTCGGAGGAAGAAGAAGCTGGCTGCTAGCCTGTGCTTTTCAGCATACAGTTCTGCTACTGTCTGCGCTATTGCAGACTTTCCGAACCCAGCAGGACCACTGAGCCAGCAAATAGGCTTATCGCCCTCCTTGACCCAGTTCTTGATGCATGAGATGACCTCCTTGCACGTCCCAGGATGACAATTAGCCACCGACCCTGAACGGGTATAAGAGGCGTTATTCACAGGGCGCAGTATTCCATGCAAGTTTGAAGCTACGGAGGCATTCAATTAAGTGCTGCCTTTGCTTGAACAATGAAGTTATTGTTGCTTACATAGTGGATGAGTCGCAACACTTTGTCCTATCATGACCTGAGCACCTTCATGGGCGTTGATCTGATGCCCGCCAACGGTATTAAAGGCGTTATTCCCATGAATTCCGATGTTGGAGGCGTTATCAAACATTCTTGCGGGCATTGCACCAAGAGGCAGTGGAACAACTGAGGAGGGTGCAGTGAGTATACAAATGAAGCTTTCACGAGACTCGTTATCGATGGAAGTCAAGAGCAAGAGGCAGCGTGGGATGAGATTCACGAATCAAGTTATGACATAAGTGTCGCCACAGCGTCAATCAATAATCAAGCGTCTATCCAGACTCTATTACATAAGTACTGGCATACGCCTTCTGCTGCCTTCTCCTTTCTTGTCTTACATTACGAGTGCTATCCATGTTCTGTTACGCACCAAGGAACCTCCGCCATCCACAAACCCTCCAACCCCCAGGAATGCCCCCCGCCCCCGAGCTCGAGGCGCTGTAATTCACACGTATCGAGACCAACACGCGTGGCATTTTGTCCGAGAGACGTACATGGCGGAGAACGACGAGGAGAGTGTACGGATTATCCCTGTCTCGCACCAATTGTACGTGGTCTTCATCTTCTGGTAGTTGTGGTTTGGAGGGCGCTGACACGATTAATTTCGTTATGAAGTGTCTCCATGCCCCATCTCTAGTGCCAACCTGTAACCTAGGCCCTAACCTAGTGCTCACAGTGGAGCTCATTACGCGCAAGACTATTAAGGTCCTGGAGGAGTAGCATCCTCCCGCGCGTGAGGTGCTGCATACCACACTGCCTGTTCATTCGATCGACGGAGATGGACGAGGGACGGAGAAGCGACAAGGAAGAGGCGACATACTGTATCACCGCTACGCTCAAGGCGTGTTCTTTTCGCTCTTCTTGGTTGTAGAATTGAAGAACACCGACGCGGGCACTTTTGCTCTGCAGCGTCAGGCAGAAGCAGACGCCACACATTCTAGTGAAGCTTTCTTCTCGTGAGCTGCTGGTAGTACATGGGTCTCGTTTACTTTCTTTTTCTTTATTAAATACTCTTCATGTTTTTGATCGTGTCTTTTTTACTCGGGTCGTGTATCGCGTTGCTCACTTCTTCCTACTTACGACTTCGATCCTGCGGTCCTACAATTACACTTCTTCCCATCTTCCATAATGTCCGTCCAGCCTTTCTACTCTTCTCTCCTGCACTTCCATTTCGCCCTCTCTGTCTCCTGTCTCCCGCACTCCCATTCACTCCTCCTCCAGCCTTACGCCTTTTTCTCCTATCTCCCATCTTCTTTGCCCATAATCATCCTACTTACTCCGCCTCTTCTTTCCTGACAGATCTCACCTGCCCCTGAAGCAGAAGCTCCTCCGCTTCACCCACGATCGCGCCATGAATCCTACGACACGTTTCGGGACGACTTGCAGGGCGGTGTAGAGAGCTCATTGAGGCCTCTTTCTTTGGCGATCCCAGAGGTGGAGGAGTTTGGTAAGTTCATTTCGTTAAACCATACTTTATACCATGCATATTCTTTATCAGTTCGATACAGCCCTTTTACGCACTCGCCCGTCCTTCCTCTCTGTGTTTTGCCTCTCATTCCTCCCTCCTCTTTTCCCCTACTCTCTTCTCTAATGGCCGATGCTCATCATGCGCGTCTCCCTCATAGCTTCAATCCGCCTCCCGCCTCATAGGTTCCTTCAGTTCACCCTACGATCATGCTGGGAATCTGATGACTCGTTGTAAGGATATGTCAGAGGGCGTCGTATTCGTTTACACATCGATACGGTAGCGGAAAAGAACGGCAAGTGAGTGTGCTTCTCTCTTTATCGTGGCCTTCATGCCTTTCTACCTATATGATAATGAGTGCTAATCCATGCGCTACCTTTTTCAGCCATGTCCATCTTCGTATCGATTATTTGATGTGTAGGTGACTGCGACTACGATGAGTGTCGCCCTTTCACAGACGCACTATCGAATCGACATCGGACGAGCCAACTTCTCCGCCTACCACTATCGCTGCCGTCGTTATCCGGATGCATAGCTCCAGTCGGCATCCTCTCAACCAGCAACCTTGGTCCCAGCTCGACAACGACCAAACTTGTCTCATCGTTTTTCCCTTATGTGACTCGTGATGAGCCCTGGACGAAGATACTCTAGAGTGGGAGTATCCCCCGAGCTTCAGGCGCCGCATCGCTATAGGAAGCTGCCCTATTTCGATGTAGAAGGGAAGGAGGCAAAGAACGACGAACATAATGTATGGGGATTCGTTGCTGTGCTGCAGCATAGGGGTGGCGCGTGTCTTTTTTATATTTGTGCGCTTTGAGGAAGCTGACGCGATATGTATGAAGTCAAGCAGAACCAGTCGCTGCACATTAGGCAAACGATTTTCTTGCATCCGTTGCCGTTCACACGACTTAGTCACCGCTACTTTTGGACAGCGGCCAAATTGGCCACTGAAATTTTTTTCAATTTTGATATTAATATTTTGGCCTGAAAGCAGTCATGACAGAGAAAATTAATTCAACCAATGATTTTTCCACCTGGTGATCGCGAATGAAATTCTTAACTTGGTCAGTTTTGAAGTAAATAAAAATCTATCTTGTAGTTTTGTTCGGCTTGACAAAAGGAGCGTTTTCACAAGAGGAATAAGAAAATGGTGAAATTTTGGTGCCGTGAATTTGATTGTACAAAAGTAGCAGTGTTTAAGTCTGGTGCACCATGGCTCTCTTTTCACATGAGCTCGATACGGCGTTGTAGCCGTAGGCTACAGCAGTCACGTGATGTAGTATGTATGTACACGACATCCTGTATCTAGTTCTGCACCTAATCCACCACCGTCGCATGTCTATCTCACCAGCGGCCAGTCTCCCCGTCTCCATCTGGTGATGAGAGTGGCTTCGTTCCCAAAGATGCCATTCCGTGTACGAAAATGGGTCATTTCTGAGCTTCAGAGGTCATCTTTCCGAACGTCATCCGGAGACCGGAAGGGGCAGGTCCCAAGAGGAGCTCGAGCTGAGGACTTGAAATGTGTAAATGCCCTCGAAACAGAAATGAAGAATGAAAGCCTGAAAGAACGCAGATGTCATGATCAAGGACAGGGATTCGAGAATCACAACTAGAGCAAGGAATACATGACAGTATACATTGATTCGACTAGGAAACAAGATACATAGGTACCGACGAGTATACATAAGTGAGAGCGAGAACAAGAGTGGCTGAAGCGCGACTCGAATGTGACCTAATCGTCACAGCAGAGATCTCCAAGTCCAGGAGCACCGGGCGGACTACATAGCAAACTTGCAAGTAGAGACCGAAAGGACGGGCAGACTGTATTTATAGAACTTCTGAATAAAAATAATATATATTCTTCAGTTGACGCATTTGAAGATATGAGCTCGAGGCTGAACGTCGTCGCGTCGAATGTGGTTGCAGTTCAAGCTGCCTACTGTGACTTGTCGTAACGCCTCCCAACTTGAGTAACGCATGACTGACGCGTTCTCTCTCTTTCTTGACCGTGATCACTACCATTGCAATCCATTTTATTTCTTGGAACGACTCCTATAAAACCCATTTCTTCAAATCCTTTCTTGAACTTTTCTTGATTAACGAGCATGAGCGAGACGGACGCTAACGCCAACTCATACTTTCAAGGGCCGTTGCGCACCATCACCATGGCCAACTCCAACATCATCGGGCAGCAAGGCGCGAATGTGAAGCACCCCAGCGGCAAGTTCTCTCCTTCCACAGCACCGATGACCCAGGCCATGAGCAGGGGGAGAACGCCCATGCGCCCCATACGCAGGGGTTCAAGTTCATGTGCCTCAGGAAGCCGGACTCAACGCCTCTCACGAGCGCAAAAAGGCCCGGTGGGCGGGCGTTCAAGTTCCCGCCCACCAGGCGCAGCAGCCCCGCATTTGGATCCTGCCTATGCAGCCCGACGCGGAGAAGGAGACGGTTCAATGCGTGCTGCAGGAGATAGAGGCTGCGCTGCAACAGGCACGGGAAGAGAACGAAACCGCCACCCATCGCCTTCGGGAGACGGAAGCCCTGCTCGAAGCCTTCCAAACGCAGCTGGACACTAAGGATGCCCAACTGCTTGAGGCGCGCGGGGACTTGCAGCTGGCTCGGGAAAGACATGAGCGGGATGCGCGGGACAAGAGGGAGCTGAAGGCGGGGATGGAGAAAGTGAGGGAGGGGATGGGGGCAGGTCTGTACTTTTTTTGCTCCCACTTTCTCCCCTTCCCCCTTCCCCCCTCCCCCCCTCCTCCATGTCGTTCTTTCGCCTCCGGCTGTCTTTGTTCGTATGAAGCTGACACCGCGCTACAGCCACATATGCCTCGTAGAGGCACACGCAACCTTGCGCGCTACGCGTGCGGCAATGCAGAAAGAGGCGGAGCAGGTGCGGGAGGTGAGGTGTGGGGTTGGGAGGGAGCAGGAGGATGTTTTCTGGTTTCTTTTTTTTTTTGGGGGGGGGAGGCTTTATGGTGTTTGCGCAAAGGAAGTGGTGAGAAGGGTTATTCCGACTCCTTATGACGACCTGTGCGGTGGTGTCATTCTTTTGCGTGAAGTTAAGCGGGCTTGGGTTGCTTTCTTTAATATCTTGCGTTTTCTTACTCTTGTTGATATCGAGGTCGTTCGACGTCATTCCTTTGCATTGGCAACCAGCTTTATCTTTATCTTAGCGTTCGATATTCTTTCCCCCTGTACAGTGGCCGTTCTTTCTTCTTTCATGATCATCTTTGCTACCTTCGTGCTCATCGTTCTCCCGTCTACTGGTACTCAGCTCTCTTTTTTTGATGTTCAGTGTTCCTCCCCGTTGGGGTTTGGTTTTCCTTATTGTTGGCGTGCGGTGTTTCTTTCTTCCCTTTTGCATTCAGCGTACCTTCCTCGTTGCTTTTCCTGGTCTCTGATTTTCTATGAGTCATGTTCAGCGTTCTTTCTTTCTTCTTTTTCAGTATGGGCTTTTGGCGGAAGTCCCGGGGTTGGAAGTCAGGTGAGTTGTCTTTCATTTTCTCTGTAAACGAAAGACCCTGATCGAACTTGTTTGATAGACTCCAAGCAACGCAGAAAGCCTTGAATGACCGGGAGGCGGAAGTGGTTAATCTGAAGGAGACTGTAGAGAGGTGCGTTCCCCAACTCTGGGCGACTACCCTTACCTACTGATATCAAAAAAGTTCTCAGTAACTCCCAGGCTCTCGTTGTCGAGGAGCAAATCGAGGTCATTCGGTTGAGCAGCGAGCTCGGGAAGGCGGAAAACGGGCATGAAGGACTGCGCTTTCCATGGCTCGTGTCTGATGAGGAAGTATTACTGAAGTTGTTGATTTGTAGGCTTGCGGAGGTAAAGAAGCGCCTGGTGGCGAAGGAGGAGGAGAAGAAGGATAGGGAGGGTAAGTTGATCCTGCGTTCTTCTTTGCCCACTGGAGCTGAAGAAATACATTTATGTAACGCCATCCAGCAGCAAAAGGACGATATGGGTACCCTGCAAGCTAAGCTCGCCGTGCGGGAAGATTCGTACGCCCCCCTTTTCTCCTCTATCCCCGCCTGCTACTTACTCTACTTCTACAGTCTAGCTCAGTCCCGCGTGGGGATGAAGAGGCTGCAGGAGGAAGTGGTCACTCTCGCCCTTCGAGAAGCCATAGCATCAGGCAAGGCTGACATGTTCGAGGTAAAGCTAGGGAAGGCAAAAAGAGAGGTGGAAGGCTGGGAGGACGCGTTAGTTCTCTTTCTCCATTCGTTTTTACTTCGAGGACGTGGTGCTAACGATGGTGGTTTTGATTGCAGACTACGTCAAACCAAGGAACAATTCTTGGTATATCGTCTTGCTCTTGACCATACTGCCTTGGTTGCTGATGTCTAATGGTTGATGTTGGGCAGGTGCTGCAGGGGAGGCTTGACGCCCAGTCGGTGACGCTAAGACTTGCGAAGGAGCAGAGTGGGGATCTGCAGGTGTGGGGCACTGACTCTTCTATGATACTTCATTTATTAACACGCAGCCTCGCTACAGAAACGGCTTCTCCTCGCCGAGAGAACTGCGGCTGTAAGCCCCATTCTCTGTTCTCGTACTTATCCTGGCCCTCTTCTTGCTACAGGCCAACATCCACTCCGCCACCAGCTCACTCAAAACCAAGCTCGCTGTCCTGAACGAGCAAAAAGTCGCCCTCCAAAAGTCCCTTGACAAGCAGCGACAGGATGCAGAGCGCAAGCAAGCTTTGTTAGTCCGCGTTCAGGCCGACTTCGATAAGGCGTTCGCGAAGCAGGAGACGGCCACCAGACGGCTGGCGACATCCCTGGAGCGAAGAGCAGAGAAGGCGGAGAGGGAGCTCGGGCGTCTCGAGAAGGTCGTGGAGAAGGCTGATAAGGGGGCGGAGAGGGCGGAGGGGAGGGCAGGGAAGGCGGAGAGAGAGACTGGCGAAGTGAGGCTGGTGGCTCGGGAGCTGGAGGAGAGGGTGGGAGTGTTAATTGGAGATTTGGGGGAGGCTAGGACGGAATGGGACGAGGTGAAGGAGCTGTTGGCTGGGGCCGAGATGGTTAGGAGTGCTTGGTGGTGTTGGAGGCCAGGGTGAAGGAGCTGTAGAGTGAGCTTCTGGAACACAAAGATAGGGCAGAGGGATGGATGGAGAGGTATCAGGAGGGACTACTGGTACTTTTCGTCTTCTTTTCATCCTGCATCTAGTTGACCATGTAATGCAGAGTGACCACGAGAAGGATTTTGTCTATTCCTTGATCCAATTCACGCAGTCGATGCAGCAAGACGTCGTTGCGAAGAGTAATGTGATCCGTCGGGTACGTATCTGCTCTATTATTTCTTACTTTGTTGACTTTCTCCCCTTCAGTGCGATAACACAATCAACGCTCTAAATTCGAAGATATCTAGGCTGGAGTCCACTCTCGTGAAGTTGCTCAAGGAAAATGGCAAGGATGCTGCTCCTAAGGCACAATTGATGGTAGATCTCACCTTATGGATGACACCTAGCCCTAATCTCAACCCAGAGTAACCGGTAACATATCTCTATCTTGTTATCTCAAGACTAAAAAATATCTTCTTAGGTTAGCCTGAGTCTAGAAAACGTCCCCCGTGCTGAGCTTGCTGCTCCTGCAGCTGGTCTCGTTCCTCTAAGCTACTTTAAGGCTCCAACTCTACCTGCTCGATCATCTGCTGCTCCTACAGGTAAGAACCCAGAATCCTCTCTGATGTTCACCAAACTTGCTGCCCCAGAGTCGGACGACGAAGATGATGTTCCACTTTCTGAGCTCTCTCAACTCTCCACAACCGCTTGTAAGCGAAATCGGGTCCCGTCCCTAGTTCCAATGGATGATCCGGTCCGGTCAAAGAGGCGTCTGGTAGATCCTTCAACCTGTTTTCTTCATTCTCTATGACCCCTTGCTGATCCCTATGTCGTAGCATGTTAACGTTCCTCAGAAATCCGTTCCTGCTGAACCCCTGCAGGCCCAGAAGAAGGTGCGTGGTTTGAAACTGAATGCCGCTTGTGGAGAAAAGATTGACTTTCCTGTGACGTTACTGACGATCCTCCGATAGCCAGTTGAGAGCACTACAATAACTCGACAGAAGAAACGAAAATAGATATCGCTCGTTCTTGGAGGCTCCTTCTTTTTCTTGCATGGTCTTCTGCGGATTTCCTGCCCGACTGTCTGAAGCTTATGTCCTCACTGCATGCTTGAGCCTTGGACTTGTCCTGATCCATTATGTCGCATGTTCTCGGCTTCTCTGGCCTCGAACAGCTTTTGTATTATAAGCGGACTTTGTCTAACTTGTTATGTATTCGTGTAGCACAATGTTGAATGTTTGTACCTACTCCTCCGTCAAGCCTTTTCAGAGTTTCCTACAAACTTCTGCTCAGCAAACCTGTCGAACGATCCCACTGGGCCGGATGGATGTAATAAGTGAACATTTTATTGCTCATCACGTTGTTAATAATAGAATAGTTATATCAGGGCTTAACCTTTCCGACGTGGATTTTGGCAAATTCTCAGTTCATTCCTGTATGTCTCTTGTTACCTACTTGATGAGTCTCGACGCTTTGATCTACTTTCTATAGCGTTGATGTGTGTATCATGGAACAATATTGGATAGGAACTCTATGATGGCAACGAAACTCCGAGTACTACCGTCGGTCAGGGGTTGACGACTGAAGGCCTTAATTTGTGAAATTATGAAGTTCAATTCCGCACTCAAGTACAACCTAGCACCAATTCTTGACGACGCCTTTGCCACTATTATATATCTCCTCGGCGAAGATGTGTCTTGACATTTAGATTCCACTTGGACATGGCAATCAAATCGACTCACGCAAAGTTTACACTTTTAGCTATGTATGTACAAAGGGTGACCGGTAATAACTATAGTCTTGCGATTCATGATAGACGGACACGATTTTTAGTTGAGAAGACCCTTGATTCTAGGGAAATAAAGTTATGTTGGCACTTAAGTACTGATTGACGGTGGAGGAATATCAGGGACATTCAACCTGACCCAAGGAGTTGACTTTGGGGTAAATTCGGCGGGATAGACCACAATTGACACACCCCCCGAATTAGGACAGTCGGCATCAACGACACATCCAACTAAAGCTCGACACATATGGCCAATGTGTCGAGCTTTAGTTTTGGATGAGCGTCGTTAATCAACCTCGGTGTGTCGTTGATTGGCAAGCATTATTTCCCCGGTTCATTAGGGGGAGATAACTCAGTTCAGCTGGGTTCGTTTTTACATCTTGACAAAATAATTAACGGGAGACAGATCCTCACTGAGTTATACACGTAGTTTATCAATTTTAAGTAGAGTAAAATTGAATTCAAAACTACATACTGTACTTATGAAATGATGGGTTACATGTTCTACACAATAAAAACTTTATTATGTATGCTCATTTCCTCCAGTTCCGAGATGGTGGGTCGGCAAAATTACCCGTTTTATGCAGTGTCTACTCAGGAGAAATTCCTATAAACCTAAACTGGAAGCATGTGCCCGGTCCTCCAAACCTCTAATCTGGTGTCTGTATGAGTGTTTTACCTAGAATTGTAACCAGCCATCCAATGAGAGAGAGGAGGACCTGTTAATGAGGGCTTTCGGGGACGGTCACTGGTGTAAAGGTCGATAGTCGAAGAATGGCTTACCAGGGGAATTCAATCGAACCTGCACCTTCTAAATATCCTCCCGCGCCGGCCACCACTACCGTTTGTCATTCCGCACACCTTTCAACCCAAATCAAGCTGGCCAGCTGTGATCTGATGGTCGCGGCTATTCCTGTGGGCATCTGGAAGCCTTATCATACACATACCTTTTTCTGACGACCTGGACGGATAATAGAGATCAATGGGTTGGAAGCCGTGCAGGGTGTGGCTATGGTTGTAGTGAAAAGGAGGGAAGGGGTAATTGCTTGGCAATAGCGGAGCGGTGAACCGATTCGGGGGACCATCACGTGCGTGCTAACAAACCGCGACACAGGGGGTGTCATGAATTAGGTTGATTATTGACACAGTGGGTTATAGGGATACTTAGGATTGAAGTAGGGTTTGAACTTCAATCAGAGTAGGATTGGAGGTAGGAATTGACCAAACTCATGTAGGATTAACAGGAGAATAGATGTAGGATTGGCACAGGATTGAAGTAGGAATGTAATAGGTATGGCATAGGATTGGTACAAGACAGGGTAAGAATTGTAGAAGGATTGGTAATTTCTCTCTGCATGCATTCATTCCAGAACCAAGTACCACAGTGTTGGAAGGTTATTGGAAGTGACCAAGGGATATTGACAACTAGAGTCCAAGTCTAGTGTCAAGGGTGAGGTAAGACTAGTCAACATTAGTCAAGTTGGGAAGGAGTTGGAAGGTTGGAAGTGAATCAGAGAGACTAGTGGTAATCTTAGTTGATATTTGGATTGGAGACTATGGTACAGAACATAGCCACTTAGGTACAAGTATTGCTAATTGTAATAATAAAAGCAGAAGTAGCAATACTATGTTTATGAGGAATAATAAATGTCCTTGACACATAATAAAAGTAGTGGAAATACAAGGTGGAAGCATAAGTGAGTGGATGTATACATATAAACAATAATTGTATTATGAGCATCAAATGATAAAGATAATGGTATGGAGACAAATGATGAATGGAAACAGGCAGAAAACATCAAAAGTATAGCAGAAAAGTGTAACAGAGTGTCAGAAAGTGTCAGAAGATGTCAGAAGAAATTGCAGCTGTGATGCTTCCCCTGCCTCCCTTATATTTTCATCATTCTTCCTTCCACTCTTCTCTAGGCTAAACTTACTTAGAGCTGGATGCTTTTGGAGATTAAAGAAGTCTTTTGTTTCTGGATACCAAAAATATCTAAAATATAGTTAGTATCCAATGAGATTGCATTTAGCTCAGATTGTAGAGAAGGATTAAGAAAATGAACCACAGAGGTCTCTATACTCTCCCATGAATTCCTAGTGGACTCCATATAGAATCCATAGAATCTGCAGAATCTAAGAGTCTAGAATTACTTAGCATGGACTCTGATTACCACAAGATACATCATATGATTATCAATGAAGTATGTAGAACTCAATGCTTACAAATGGAAGAAATAGCAAGCAAGGCTGAAGCATGCTTGTCCATTGGGCTTGGCAAACAACTTGGCAAATTTATGTGACAGTTCATAACTTACAATAGGTCCAAAGGCAATGCCAGACCTTAGAAAATTAGATATTCTCAATAGAAAAGTTATAGTTAGCCATAAATGCAACCATAACCTTTTGACCTAACTAGTCTTTGGAAAAAGACTGTGATCACCAAGTATGAGGAAGATGTCTCTCTTTCTCTCTATATATATCCATATATTACTTGCACAAGTCATCCCTCATGCTAGATTTCACCATCTTGCCCATGGTCTGGATGGGAAATGTATGGCCTAGTGCCAGTAGTAGTAGGTTATGGCCATGACATTGCTTTAATATTATTAGGACATGTCTGAGCATGCTAATACTTCAAGTCTCCATTATTTGTTTTCTGT
>JASFDD010000398.1:0-18954 GCA_036937055.1 Nidula microcarpa | reverse complement strand
TTACAAATTATATTCCATCCATTCCCAAATAACACTACTGATTAAACAATCACTAATTTCTATTCAGATGCCCTTCTGATTAATCGAAAACCATAGGGTTACGGATGCAGTGTCGCTACACAAAGTATTGGCTGAGCTCATTTGATGATTGCTACAACGAACCTCCACCAGTCCTACACCCTGGTGGAAAGAAGGATTGCCCGATGTGGCGAAAATTTAGGAATGTGGTTGTCGCCCATGTGAAGCGCGAGACCGGTATATTTTCAAGCTTTGGCGGTATAGTAGAAAGTGCGAAACGTCACCTCGAGGACTGCCGTCATTGCATCATACGCGCGGACAAGTGGACGGATAAAGTGCAAAGACACATAAGCTGGGACTCAGAAGAATCCCCGTTTACTTCTTTCTTATAGGTAGGTAGATCTGTCAAGAAAATTGTCAACTTTTCTTGTTTCTATGTTCCATGACAGTTTTGTTTCGTGAAAGAGAAAGGGGATGGGAATATATGGTATTATTACCATAGGAATCATGAATCTCATTATATGTTTATAGTATTAGCTTCTATTTTTAGACAAGCCACTAACAGGTTCTTCGGTAGCCTGCTAGTGTCTCTGACATCTCTGTTGTGGATCCAATGTTTAGCAGTGTTTAAAACTAAAGGCTTGTACTGTTCTGATGCCCTGCTGTAGGATTTTGCTTCTTTCTCAAAGCCTAAGGCCCACCTGAAAATGCTGCTACTTAGGTTTCTTCCTGGTGTGAGTTCAGGCAGAGCACTGTAAAATTTTTGTCTTGACTAGTGTACATCAGGAAGACATCCAAAAAGTTTCCAGAGGTTTCTCAACCTCAAAAATGTCTGAAAATGTCTGAAACCTGGGAATCTGGAAGCTTATGTCCCTTTTTGTGGAAACCTCTCAGCACTAACTGTGCCTGACATATCATTGCTTTAATTTTTTTTATGACAACAGCAATTGATTTCATTAAAAATTTAGCTGCATTAGGTTAGTCAAAATGATTTGAGGTTTCCAAAAACCAGAAAATGTCTAAAAACATGTAAAAACATGCAAAAACCCGGAAAATTTTTGGATGTCTTCCTGATGAAGTTTAAATATTCTTTTTATTATCACAATAGCCTGCCCATGTATCATCACCATGATGGCACTCTTCTGTACAATCTTCTGGCTATATTTCCTCACTCTGCATTACAAGTACATGTTATGCCTTATGTCTGTTACCAAACAGAGTCACTGTGGCCTCGGCTCAGCTGCACAGCTAGTCTATAGGCACCCTCGGACCTGACTTGGCCATCTAGGTATGCATTGGCTTTTTCTAGGTCCCAGCTACTGGGCACTATATTTAGCACTGCTGTGCTTCCAGTTTCGCTCTGCACTAGCTAGACACTCTGTCCTCTGTACTGTACTATCTGTGGTGAATCGAGTTTACGCAGTGATGAAAAGATGAAACATTAATTAGTAGTTCCTCTTACAGAGGCTCTTTTATACTACAGTGCAAGTATTTTACAGTGTTCTTTTTAGCTACAGAATGTATCTACTGAGTCAATGCTTGCTAGGTCTTTACTAACAGCACTACTAAACTATTGCTAACCCCGAATTTTCCTTGTTCTAGCAACTTCCTGTACGTGCCAGATTGACTTCCAACAATATCCACACCCCGAGACTATGGTATTGTTCAAATTTAGAACCTTCGAAGGTTGGCATCGATGCAAAATCGGAGATGGCCGAAGATGCAGATGCTTAGCAGAGCACTACAACGGTTTAAACCCACTACCGCCACGTTCGGTGTGAAGCTTTGAATCTGAAGCATCTGGTGGGTACAATCCTGAACTCGCAGCCGCTCTGCGTATCTTTTGACATCCGAATGACGATTACCACCACTAGCTTCACATTTGTAGACTCTACGAACCATGGAAGGCCCCGACCTGTATGCTACAATTGCGCAGTCTCCGTTTGACGAGCTCGATGCCGATGTCATCCTACGCACTTGCGATTTGGTTGATTTCCGTGTCTACAAGATCATTTTGTCACTTGCGTCGCCCTTATTCAAAGATACATTTCGTCTTCCTCAAAATTGTACGGTGGCTGATCACTCTGTACCGGTGGTCCCTGTAAGCGAGGATAGCCGGACGTTGGATCACCTACTTCGTCTTTGTTACCCAGTATCCCAACCAATCATCAAAGAAATCGCGGACATTGCCAAGGTCCTGGAGGCGACGACAAAATATCAGATGGAAGCAGCCACGGATTTAATGAGGGAGCTTCTTCTCAGGTCAAGCATCGATAAGCCTCGCCAGGTTTTCGCTATTGCCATCAGATTCGACTTGGAGGAGGAAGCGAAGGCAGCAGCTTTTGTGTGGCGTCCAGTATGCCCAAAATCATCCTTTGAAATTGTTAGAGAAGGAGAAATTGCAGAATGGGATGCTACGCCCCCAGGGGCATCCTTCGTTCCAGAGATGGATAGAATTTCAGCTGGTGCTTTCTATCGACTTCTGCGCTTCATTCGCACTGGCACCACTCCCCCCGCATTCAAGTCCTTTCGACCTGAGGTGCCTGCCTCTTCCCAAAACAATATGTCCAGAGATTCTTCTCACCCTAGAGAGCAGAGATTCGATGATAAGGAACCCTCAGATATTATCCTTCGCTCCTCTGATAATGTGGATTTCCGGGTTCACAAGTTAATTCTTTCTCTGGCATCTACAGATCTTGGGCAGAAAACACCATCTGACACGGTGACGCTACATGGACTTCCTATCGTACATATGCAAGAGGACAGCTCCACTCTCGAGAAACTATTGCAATGTTGCTATCCCATCGACTACGTCGATATCCCGGATATAGCCACTGCACAATGCGTAGTTGAAGCAGCGGAGAAGTATAGCATGAAAAAGGTTGTTCTATTGGCGAAGAAACAGTGGATGCCAAAGTACATGCAGACTGACCCTCTGTCGGCGTATTTCACATCGATTCGCTACAGCTGGGTACAAGAAGCCCAGGATTGCGTGCGATGCTTAGCTATTGGCAGATATTCGATCGAGGAGATGTACGTGCCTCAAATGGAATCAACTTCAGCAGTTTCCTATTACAATCTACTAGAATGCTATCATCGCTGCCGCGAATCAATAGCGAAGGTTGGCTCGCGATATGAGAAAGCTGATGGCGAACGCTGGAATTCGAGGTTCTCGACATGGTGGAATAACGGTCTGAGTGGTAGCAGCAAACAGCGTTTAATGGTAGCTATTCCCATTGTGCAGCGCGAATTGCGGCGCGCAGGGAATAGGTACGGCCATACAAATGACGTTCTTAATACGTTCCTAGTCGAAAGCCAAAATATGGAAGATGAAATCACGGAAGAAATTTCCAAGGTCAGTGTTGATCCGTATCCAACGTAGAAAGATGCAATAATATTAACACTGAAAAGGTGATTATCAATCTAAAATTCACTGGCGTTGACGTTGGTACATAACATTTTTGCAATGGACTATCTTGAGGAGGGTTTAGAGTCGGGGTCGGAGGGCAACCTGCAAAATCGAATCGTACGATTGCACATCTGTATGTCGAGTACTATCACCCGAATGGTAATGTGAAAGCAAACCCTATAGCCCATGTGCAGAAATTCGAAGCCAGTAAGTTAAAAACTTGAATAAATTGTGCGGAAGCAAGAGACAAACGAACGAGAGAGTTGGAAATTAATAGATGACAAAGCACTTACAAAGAAGAACCAGACAAGAAAAAGAAAACACCACAGGTCTCTGATGACGAATTACAATCCATGGGGCCAATTTTCTTATGCCCCTTCAAAGCCGTACCCCATAACTCATCGCGCTCTGAGCCTTTTCCCCTCATCTTCAATCTCGGAAACCCACCTGAGGAAGATCCTGCCGCGATCTTACTGCCAGCACTGCACGAGGTTGAATTTTTTGGCTTCGGCTTTATATACCGCCACTCCTGCATCTGCCAACGATGCTGAGTCTATCGTTAAATCTGAGTTAAATGGACACAGTGTCACGGTATCATACGACCTTCTGGTATCCTTACCCCAACGCGGATCTGAAACGAGCGCTCCGATAAAAAAACTTAGTTTCTTTGATTGGACCGGGGTAGGTGAGAAAGTGACTGATTTGTAGAAGCTGGGATTGCTAGTCCTCTGGGAGAGGAGGGAGGGGAGGGATCATGGGTACAGTGAAGATTTGGCTTTTGAAGACAACATGAGAAGATGCTGACAGTAAGCAGAGAGCCCGCTTTATGGTCAGAAATCCTTCCGATATCACTTCTGACATTTTTCAACATAGCATTATCATAACCTACATCCTCTAGTTCCTATTTACCTTTGGGAACAAGCCTTGACAAGTAGAACCATCTGTTGGTAATGGATTACACCACTTTTGACATAGGAAGTCAGATGCATGCTGATTGATATAGTGGTAGCTGTCAACAATAAAGCAAGTTGTCTTTTTCCAGATATCCCAGCTGCCATTTCTTACACATGTTTTAAGAACAAGACAAGCCTTATCAATACAGATATAGTCAGATCTGGAGTCTTCAGTTGGGTAAAGAGATTCCAAGGACTTCAAGATATTGGTTGGTGATTCAGCTTTTGCAAACTTGGCCCATGGAATGACAACTCCACAAGGTGCACATATTGTCTCAACACAATAAAACCATGATGGACTAAAGTAATTTGTGCATTTTACATCTGGTTGAGGCTCATCATAAGGCTGTAGAGGCTGCTCAGTCTCAGTTTGCAAAGGTATTTTTTCTCCAGGCTTTGAAAGCATTCTTCTTACTCCAGACAAGCCATGAGAGCTATGAGTTATTGCATACTTCAGCCACTGCTGTTGGTGCTCCTTACTTGCTTCTGTACTCTTAATCTTTTTGTTTTGACAATCCCATACCCAGCATTTAGATCCATACTGAAGTTCATGCCATTCACACAATACACCACCATGAGCATTTGCTAAATCTGATGTACAGTTCTCAAAAGCACGGTGTGTTGGGCCCATGACAATCCTATTGAGGACAACCATCCTTACAGGTGCACAGTCAACATCCATTTTATTAGCTAATCCTTTTAATTCAGTAGAAGGTGGCAGTTCTTGAGATTCACCTCAGGCAGTCAAATTAGCTTCCTCTACAGTCAGGTTTTCCTCATCTATACTATTTTGAATGATATCTGCAGTGCTCTTATATTCATGTGTACATTCTGAGTGTGCATGCTCAGATGCTGCAGTAATAACACCATCATATCCCAGTATGGAAAATGCTTCTCTGGTGACTTCATCAATTGCAAGGCCATCTTGGAGCTCCATATTCATCTTAGATTCTGCAGCAATTATATGAGTTGACTCTTGTACAAATGCTTGCCACACTTGTCAGCATGTAATGTTTACAGAATAATTTTAAATTGCATAGTTATTATTCCAGTATTCTGTATATGCAGCAGCTGATACATGAAAGCTGTACATGCCATTAATAACAGCAGCAGAGAAAACCCTGTCAACCCATAGATTCTGTCCAATTTTGAGATATTTTGCAGAATTTAAATATACTCTACTCCATTGTTTGGGGTAGAGAGTATTGCAATCAGGACATATTCCTGTCAATACAAGAACATCACTAAAAGTCTTTGAACCTTTGATCAGTGTGACTTTTGGTATGTCCCTTGACTTAACTGCTACATGAAGGGAACGTGGATTGCAGGTTGCAGTCTCACAAACAATTGCATCAGGACAGATAATATGAACAGGATCAATTTCAATGTGGGAGGTAGGTTTCAATTTTCCAGTATATTTGCCAGAGTTGCTGTATGGATACAACCCTAGAAGTTGTGCCAAACCATCAAGCTTTAATCCAATTATTAGATTTTCCTGTTCATGGCTTGTAGCCTCTATTCTTTCATTCTTCTTGAAAAGCCTTTTAGCCTCTTCCTGCAGTCGATCTTTCAAAGCCTGGCTCAATGCCTTTATCCAAGCAGAAGCCACAACTTTATTTTCACCTTTATATACTGGATTTTGCTGCCTGGAATGCAAGCTCAATAATTCTGGATTCTTGGTCCAGTCCTTCAGGAGATGCAGAAATAGCAGGTAAAACAGATAGTTCTGTTATTAACCAAAAAATTGCAGAATAATGCTGCAATGCAAGTCAAGTCTGCAGAAGATTCCACATTTGATCCAGAGAAGCACACCAAATGATACCAAGAGTACAAAGAGTATGAGATATACTAGCAGAGCCCAAAACCAAGAGCAAAATGCACAATGAAAAACATCCACTGAATCTGTACATAAAAAAACTGAGACTACCAAAATTCATCCAACTACTTACTGCTTCTCTTTCTTGGTTTTCACTTCCTTTAAGTTATTTTTCTCCACCTTGACTTTCTTCTTCTTCTTAGCCTTCTTCTCTTGTTCCTTCTCCTCTCTCTTTTGTCCCACTTTCTTGTCCTTTTTCTTCATCATCTTAGAGTCACTGTTCAAAATTCCACTCTGATCTAGCCAAAGGACAAGATCAGCAATATGATAGCTTTCCTTCTTCACTCCCCATGCTTCCTCATCACTAGGTGTTTTGACATCATTGACAAGCAATTCCTGCATTTTTGGATAGTTGGCAACCTTTGATAATCTGTATTTGTAGTGAGAGTGCCATGTGGATCTCTTGAAAAAATGTACTGGATGTCTATTTTTGCAGGAGGTTTGCCAGTCCATTCACCATTAGCTATCATATGCTTCCAGGCTCTAATAGCATCCAACATAGCCCTATATTTTTCCATGCAACAAGTATGGTCTTTGGAGCTTTAGGCCCAGCAGTTTCCAAGGGAACTTTGAGATGTGTGATGATATCTAGCTGGAGATCTGTGAGGTTGGTTGAGCCACTAGAAATAGGAGTCTGAGGGTGACTAGACTGGGATGTCACAGATGGAGGTGGTGGTGCACTGGGTTTTTCATAAGCCTTCTGAAATAAAAAGATAAGTCAAGATTTCAAAAAAGTGAAAATGAACACACACTAAGAACTTTAAGTTGATATTCCCCATTAATGTGAGACCAAGTAATCTCTTCAGGATCTTCACTATCATCAACAGCTACATCATATCAGACTCAGGAATTCCAATGACCTTCCTCAAAGGTGTGAATTCAGTCATTGTTGCAGGTTTGTAATTTTATAATTAATACAAATTGATACTCACTGCTGATTGGGGAGAATTGACATGCAAGCTTCTTAAGGACTGGAGAAAGAGTGAAGGTCACATCATGCAGAATTTGAAAAGTAGGTTTCAATGAGTTGATGTTGATGTTGTTAGGATTGAGCACATCTGCAAGCAATACTTTCCCCTTGGCTGCTTGATAAATATTCAATGCCACCTCATCTTCTATATTTGCATGGTTAAAAACATTGCCATGAGCATGTCCACAGAGAATTCCATCTACAAAAAGTATTGTGAAACAGATGAATACTTTTCAAATTAGTAAGTACCTTCAGTTCTTGAAGCACCTTGCAAATCTTCTTTCAGAGGACTGTTGGGAGGACACTTCATTTTGATATCTAATTTGCTAATGACATAAATCATCACAACTTCAAATCTACAAAAACCCACCTTTATCTTGCTATGCCTTCACCTCTGGAGATTTCATTACAATATCTAAACGTGATATAAGAAAATTCCTCAAATATATTATTATAATTCTAAGATACCTACCATCTATATTGTTATTGGCTAACCAAGTTAAGATAAAAAGTTTATATACATTAAAAATACCTACTAGACTTCTTGCCAACTATAGTGTCTACTGCAATTGAATAAATAGATTACAGAAAAAGAAACAAAAACAGAACCTTTGGCCTCCAGCATGGCTTGAGTATCATACCAGGGGCTGGTCAGGGCCTTGGGCATGCCTTGGGTATCAAGCTGGGAGCTTGTTGGGGCCTTGGGCATGCCTTTTGTGTCAAGCTGGGAGATTGTTGGGGTTTTGAATATGCCTTGAGAGCCAAGCTGGGAGCTAGTTAGGGCTTGGGCATACTCTGGGTATCAAGCTGGGAGCTGGTTGGGGCCTTGGGCTTGGGTATGCTTTGTTTGCTGGTGCCAGAGCTGTTGTGGCTGTTGTTTGAGCTAGTGCTGGGGCCATTTTTTGGGGTGGCATTGCTGCTGCTGCTAAAATTGGCATCACTGTTGCTGCTAATGTTGTTTGTCTTTCCATCATTGCTGCTGATGTTCTCATTGTGGTTGCTGTCATTTCTGATGCTGCTTTCATCATTATCATTGGTGTTGTCAGGGACACGCCCTTGATGTCAGACCTGTGGATGCAACTACCAGGGGTAGCAGCAGAGGCAGTGGTGCAAGCTGTACCCTTAGTAGTTGAACAGAACACTTGGGCAGAGCAACATGCACACCACTGGTCTCAAGCTACTGTTTGGTGCTGCAGGGGCATATTGGAGGGAAGGATACACACAAAGGAGGGGACATACTGTGTCAAATGAACAGGATCACCAGCCAGGTTACTTGCAGCATCCTCCACAGCCTTCTCAGCTGAGGTTTTCCTGTCCAGGGGAGGGAAATATTAGCAGCAGAGAGTGGTGAGTTCAGCAATGATGTACCTTTTTTTTATTACCCTTTCCATTCCCTTTCTCCTTCTTATCTGCTTCAACTTCCTCTTCCTCCTCTATCTCATACTTGTCACCCTTCTGCTTCTTCAAGTGTGTGTGTTCCTTCCTCAATGGCTTGGTGGTCATATCAGCTCCTGATTATGCATACTTGCAGCTCTTTTGAGAGGATGGAGGCAGTGTGTGGCATTTTTGGCCACTGCAGGTTGAGGAGGTTGTCAAGTGGAGTGCACACTTGGCCATGGAGAGTAGAAATAGGCAGCAATTGTGGTGAATTGCATTGGATGATGGTGAATGATGTGGTTTGTGACAAGGTGGACAATCTTGGGAAGGGGCACAGGGCAATGAATGCACTAGCACAGTTGTTGCTGTTAACACTGCTAACACCAATGCTGCATAAGCCCAGTGCCCAGTGCCCAGCAATGGTTAGACACTGAACTTATTTAGATATCTTATTTAGACACTGAGGTTTGCTATGTGGCATAAGTTACATAGTTTAGTTGTATGTAATGGTGTAGGAGTAAAATGGTTAAAGTGGCAATTTAGGCACTACTTATGTAATATATCACTGGCCTTGAGTTCAATTCTGGTTGCTTGTCAAGACCTGTTCCCAAAGGTGAATAGGAACTAGAGGATGTAGGTTATGATAGCACTACATCGGAAAATGTCAGAAGTGACATCAGAAGAGTTCCAACTGTAACACTACAGATAAGAACCATTAGCTTCAGCTTATGTGCTGCACCCTTCCAGTTCTCATGGGTTCTAACTTAAACATGGTCCACACATTGGAAGAAAGCAGTGTGGGGTTGGAAAGTCATTGGAGACAACTTGGGGCTTTGACAACTAGAGACTAAGTCTAGTGTCGAGAGCGAGATAAGACTAGTCAATGTAAATCAACTAGAAGGGAAGTCAGAAAGGAGTTGGAGGTCTGTCATATACCAAAACCCAGACTATGCTTCTGATACTTTTCCGTTACTCTCTGACCTTTTTCCGATATTTCTGATAACCACAATACCCCATTTCTCATTCACCTCATTACTGTTTCCATGATTGACAATACCTTGATTCTTATCAGAACAATATTTCTTTTATGTACCTTTCCAATATCCATCTGATTCTGAGATATGACTTCCAATACTTATTATGATACCTTGTCTTATTATGACTCTGTTGTTACTAGTTACCTTTCCCTGATTAGTTATACAATTAACTACCCACATATTTAAGTATCTAGTTCTGGTCTTGTATCTGCAATTCAAATATTGACTAAGATCCCACCTAGTCTTCCAACTAAGTTCTAAGTCTCTTTGCTTTCCAACCTCCAACTTCCTTCCAACTTCCCTTCTAGTTGACTTACGTTGACTAGTCTTATCTCGCCCTCAACACTAGACTTTTTCTCTAGTTGTCAAACCCCCAAGTTGTCTCCAATGACTTTCCGACCCCGCAGTACTATCTTCCAACATGTGGACCATGTTTAAGTTAGAACCCATGAGAACTGGAAGGGCACAGCACATAAGCTGAAGCCAACAGTTTATCTGTAGCATTACAGTCAGAACTCCTTCTGACATTATTTCCGACATTTTCCGAAGTAGCACTATTGTAACCTACGTCCTCTAGTTCCTATTCACCTTTGGAAATGAGTCTTGACAAGGTTGGAAAGCAAAGAGACTTAGAACTTAGTCAGAAGACTAGGTGGGATTTTAGTTGATATTCAAATTTGAGTCTAGGGTACAGAACTGAACTACTTAAATACTAGTATTGCTAATTGTAATAATGAAAGCAGAAGTAGCAACACTATGGAGATGAGGAACAATAAGAGTCCTTGACACATAATAAAAGTAGTGGAAGCAGAAGCGGAAATGTATCTGAGTGGAAGTGTTTGTAGTAATGGTATTGTATAAATAAGTGAGAATGGAAATGGGTGGAAATAGTCAGAAGTACATTGGAAGATGATTTGGAATGTCGGAAAGTGTCAGAAGAAATCATGGATATGACATTGCTGCACATTCTTTTTATTTTAATTAATAATTAACAAGTACACTAGTTCTACAGGTTACTGGCATTCAATTGGAGTAAATAGAGTCCTATATTATATTCTATAGATGGGACTCTATGGAGTCCAATTGGACTCCACTATGTCCAAACATGGTAAAATTCTTTGGGACTCCAATAGTCCAACTGGATGAGTGGACTCCATTGGACTCTAATCAGTGTCTAGCTGGGCTAATAAGCTGGTTTAAAGTGAGAATGCACCCAACTAGGATCCAATAAAGTTCACTTGGACTGCCATGGAGTCTGTCCAAATTGGTAGGAGTCCATTGACATCCAATTGGAATGGGGGGGGATGGTAAAGACCTTGCTTGTGCCATTGATGTAGCACACTGTGACTGGTAATGGAAACAGACAGTGGCACTTTGCTATTGCATGCTCAGAATGAGACATGGTAGGCATCAAGATGTGAGTTTGATCTTTGCTTCCTCCATGTGAGGATCATCCACCTCAGTCTGTTGGTTGAAAGTATTCATTATTTTGTCTTAGTAAAATTCTTTGCCTTGGCATGGTTCCAGCTAATGTCACCAACCACATCTTGTATTGCTTCGATTGAAGAAACATATATTATGCACTTTTTATGTCAGAATCTGTATGGTTTTCTGTCTTTGCCACTACATCAGAGTACTGAAAGAATGGGGCTTCCTCAGCTGGAGAACAAGATGTTGGAAATTATTATTGAACATCAAGCTTGTTGCACTGCTATTTTGCTCCGCCTTCCTTTCTATTATACACTCCACTTTCCATTTGTATTTACTCTTGTATACTTGTGAGAATACTGCTTCCATTGTTTCTATTTGGGTATTTTACTTTCTATCTACTGCATCTCCTTATTTTACTTATAACTTCATTTACATTGCTCAATATTACTTTGCTCGTTTACACCTATCACCCTCAATCTCAGATAATGAATGACAGCTGACTGCTGAGTGCCATACACCCATACTCCAATAATTAAAGTGAATGTTAGAACTACATGATAAGCGCTAGTTCTTATCTTCTATGAAGCGCTAGTACTATAGATAGATAGCTGCTATTTGAGATACCGACATCTAACAATCCTTACTGAATTTCCTTTGCTGCATATCATTTAATAAGATACAGCAAAAGAAGTATATTCTACTGATGGAATATCTTGGTAAGAGGATTCCAATCTCAACCCTTCAACAAATACATAGAAATTAATGACAATTTCTCACTTTTACCATGTGTGTAGAATACATGCTTGAGAAATCTCTTTGAAAGCATTCATGGAAGCATACCAGAAGTGCCAGTACATGTGAAAATTGGAGGTGACTGCTTCCAGTTTTCATATGTGCCAACTCATTGATGTCTCCATAGTGCCCTTCGATGATACAATCCAGAAAGATATTATAAAAACATGTACTTGCCCCTCATTCGAGGAACCAATGGCTAAGTTGGGTCCGTTGACAGCTGATGTAGTGCGGGAATGTATATATTTTCCGCTGACAACTGCTAGCACTCTCTCTAGCTCACATTTCTCTTTTCCTGTACCTCTTGCTCTCAAAACACGACTATCACTCACAAGCATCCTAACTGCCCATCTATAGGTTAAGATCCTCCGTTCCTCTCGTCTTCATCTCGAGACCTCTTCCACGCCGCAATACATCATACTCAGGCTTATGGTATTCTACCCACACTGTCGTAGTTGCACGGGTGGGAAGTTTGGAAGCTGTAGAGGCGGTAACAGATCAGCCTCATAGAGCTCACCAGATTGTCGGGTCCATCTTCATCTGTGCCAGCGGACCTGCGTTGAGCGCCAATTTAGTGCACGGATTGGTGTTATTCCACATCTTTGGTCCATCTGTGCTGGTTTTAACTACCAACCCCATATCCTCAGGCTATCTGTCTCCGTCTTCTTCAATTTTCTAACATAGGTCCTTAGATCCTCCCTGATTGGTGCGGTTAATCTTCTTAAGCCTTAGTAATGTGAGCAGTGGAGACGGCCATTGCAGTGGATGATACGGACATGGTACAGACCGTCTGTATATAGGCAGTATGGGCCGGGATACCCGGCAACAGCAGTTTAAACCATCTATTGGTGTATGTACGGCAGTGCATTTGTAATTATGAACTGTAATGTTATAAATTAGCTGTTTGAGCAGCTCCTCATCTAAACCACGTTTAAGCTGAGCGGGCATTGCAATGTCACTGGTTTAAGCGAAAGTCATGCAGATTTCTGTTTGGCAAAGCAGAAGAGCCACATCTATTAATCCTCTTACTAGGAACCCCTTCCGCAAGATTACACTCTAAAATCCCGCACCATAAGTCTGCGGGCTTCTTTAAGACTTGTTTGAAAATTCATCGGGACCAATTTAGGACGCTTCACGGCGAGCTTCGCCAACCCTCAGGATAACGATGAGAAGGAGTAGGCAAACTCAACGAAGACATTTATTTCTCTTTCTTGATTAATGAGGAAGATGAGATATCAGATAGCAGGGATGAAGAAATGGAAGAGGAGATATGCAGCATACAAAGAAATCGCTTTGTGCAACTCGTCCTGGATCAAATCATTCCGATTTTCAAAATACACCAACCTGAACAGATTTTGAGATGAGGCGAAGCAGTTCTGGACAAAATACTGGATATACAATCTTTTAATGTGACTGCTATCTTGAGAAAAAAGCCATAGAAAAGCAACAAGATACTCTCAAGGACCATATCAGCTGACACGTTGCACAACGATAGAGTTTCGATACAGTATAGCAACATTTTGCCTGCCAGACGCACGTTTCGAGCCTGCCCTAATAAGAGAAGAAGTGCGGGCGTAAGAAGGTTGAAGACTCGAACTACTTCTTCACTGATTGCCGCTCCAGCATTTAACCTCATGGTTTTACAAGGTATAAGGCTACTTATCCAATTAAGCCATCGGAATAGGTCACCTCCGGGCGCTTTCAGTAGCGCCAATCTAAGACCATTCCCAACGTCACTCATCCTGTCGAGACATTCTCCATATGTTTTTCTATTAGGTTTGATGTTATCACAAAAGCCACTTATATATCAGTGTCGATATTTTTCCATCTCGGAGAATATTCGTACATAACTCGCCTTGACGATCTACATTTGTACCAAACTTAGCGCTACAACAAAGCTTTAACTTCCAGCAACGTCAAGTCATTGCAGTATCCAATTTGAAATTAATCCTGATATCAGTGGAATAGGTGTACGTCAACAGATCTTTCCACATTCAAAGTTATTTATTACTATATGTCCATAGATTCGAGTCTCAACATATATCTAGTACCATCAAGGAAGTTCTTGGATGCCATCGAGACATCGCTTGCAATGAGTGGCTTTGCCATTCTCTTCACTGCCATCGTTTACACCGTGCAGAATCGTCTGGATCTCTTTCACATTATCATCATTATTCATCTTCTCGCTCTCGTTGGAGTCTCAATCCGGCCTTCATGGGATGAAGAGAGCAAACTCGTGAAAAAAATCAATTATATTTTCTATGCTATTGCAACCGCGGTTTATATGGTTTTCACATTTTACATCTTCGCTGTAGCGGCAAATTTTGGAAACGACAAGGAAGATAATGATCAGGTCAAATTTGTAGCTTTTGGCATCGATATCCAAGCCACAAATGGGGTCTTTCGAATCCTTGTCATGGTTACTCTAGCTATCACCCTTCCAATGCGTTTGATAGGCATGGCAATGCGCTACAAGAAAATCACGAGTAATGTCGCCAACGATACAGCTTCAGCAGTGTTATCAAAGATTATTGGCATAGACTTATCAAATGCCGAATTGATAAGAAGGTCAAAAAATCCAATTCCGGAGGTGCTCAATGAAACTATTGGTCGTGTCTACATTGTCGCTATGACAGAGCTTTTTACTGTGCACAACTGTGGCACATATCCTCCCTCAGATCCCCAATGGTCGTTCGGACAAATATTTTCGATGATGACACTTATAGGGCCAGTAAAAGAGCTTTTGACAACTCTTATTGAAGTTTCTACCGATTCAGATCGTGAACAGAGAGGTAAGCATCAGTAGACTTTATAGTTCACATTTTTACTATTGTTCTCTCAGATTATACTGACACCAAAGAATATCTTGGCATTGGTGGGTTTATTCATCACATTAGCACCACTAAATGTTGAAGCTAACGTGACTAGTGGGCGATATGCTGATCTCAAGTATATTCGACTTGGTTGTAATAGCATCAGCAGGCTCCGCTGCTGCTGCCGCTGGTGCACATGCCAATGGGGATAAGGTTACAGGTCGGATTGTTCGCCTTGGAGCTCTCGGGGGCGTTATTCACTCTGGAATTCAAAGCTATGGACTACTTATGCTTGGAACACGTTCTTCGTTAACTGGTTTCTGTCTTGGAGTCGGACTCTTCGATCATGCTTTCCTGACTGCGATAGCAATTACGCAGAGTGTTCTGAATAATGGGGTTGAAGGTAGGGCATATAAGTCTGAGGGGCAATGATAGAACCTGATGACGATGGTAGTTCCAAATGGAATAATGATAGGTGCAATAGCTGCAACTATACCTTTTTAATGGGATCTGGCCCTGGTCGATTTTATAGCACGTATTTTCTTATCCTCGGAGGAGTGATTTCCTGACACATTCATAGGCATAGCAAATATCGTCCCTGCTCCCTCAAGAAAGCTCTTAATTATGTTCAAAGGTTACAGATCCTGGCTCTCTTTCGATGTATGGGCAGCTTCTGCCGCCTTCGGTTTTGATGCATTGGCAGGTTATACTTTTGCCAAAGTGTCTACTATTCATGGTTCGTATTTCTGTACCTCTTACACCACTCCAATGGATTTTTAAATCACTACAGGCTATCATGTTTGTCAGCCACATGCAGCTGCAGCTGCAGGAGCAGTCTTTGGAGTTATTGTTCAGTTGCTTTATCGCGGCATTAAAAACCGAATCGCAGATGCCTTCAATTATGCAAATGACAACACTGGTGGTTATGACAGTGATTAATCATATCATTAAACAGATGTCTCAATTTTATATTATGAGTGTACTGTCATTGGAATCTGTGCCATATCTGTAGTATTTAAGCTCTTCCTATGATTTCACTTTGATTACTTGGTTTCAGCTGTATTTAATCACAATGCACTTAGATGGCTGATGCACAGCTGCTGTGGACCTGATGCCCACTGATGTAGAGGTGACACAATTCAGAGAAAATTTACATGCAATCATATATAAAGAATTAGTTGTAGTAGAATGTCTGGAAATGCAATGTTTACACAAGAAAGTAGCATACATTTGAGTTTCAACATAATACCTGCTTGATATAGTCAAAGTTCCTTGACTTACCAAGGTAAAATAATATAATATGTCAATTTAGTTACCCAAAATCTGTTTTAAAATATATTCTTCCATGTGCATAACTATTACATTCTTCTGATAATGAAAAAATATTGAAATAATGAAGCCCATCAACCATGGAATCTTTGCATGTCAATCATGTCAAGTGAGGCACAATCATGGTATTTTCATCATGGCTAGGAAATTTATTAAGGAAATGGAAACTTAAACCTTTGTCAAAGATTTTGTTGAGGGCTCATCATGATTCAATGGCTCCACAATAGCTCCACAAATCAACTCCAGATTATTATCTGGTGTGTCAATCACATCACCATTTTCACAGGAGTAAGGAAATTAGCATGGAAAGGTGTGCCATGGCATGCCACCAGCATGCCACAATGTATATCAACATGTATCAGCTTGCAAACACTGCCCAAATTATCTACCAGCATGCCAAGTACCAGTGTGTAAGATGCCTTCTTGAATATAAATCATCAATAATTACTCAATATAACTAGAGTTATCCTCATTCATTCCTTGATTTCATTGTAACTTCACATTCAACACCTCTACAGATTTTTAACTCTAAAAATTTAGTTATAATTTGTGTAACACTACATATTTATAAATCAATTTCAGCTTTCTCATGATGCATTATATTGTAATGAAATCTACACTTGTTTAAAAGAGGCTTATTGAGATTTATCAGGAAGTTGATTGTTTAATAAACATACAATCAACTTAGATCAAAAGTATTATTTACCTTCAAAGAATAAGTAGACTTATAATTTCAGTCTAATATATTTCCTGGACTCAAAATCTTTGCCGAGTAATTCATGAAATACTAAGAATAAGGAAATTGTGAACATGCTGCTAAATTAGAAAATAGCTAACATAAAACTATTGCAACATAGTTGACAATGAGTTAAAAATAATTCTGTAAACTTATGTTACTATTCTTTGGTTGTACCATGGAATACCTCACTCATTGAAGAGCACAAAAGTAAGAATCACTGATATCTGAAATCTTTGTGGAATGTAAATAATATAAGCTCACTAGAAGTGAAGGTCAAAAATAAAGTGCCATATACATGGTATGCAATGACTATAAAATATGATGATCCTTACATGCATATTCAGATAGCTGCATACTTGAGCATGTATGAGTGTGCAGAAACATTCATTAGTGTGTGTAGTGTGCAGCAGTGTACATTGGTATGCCATCAGTGTGCAGCAGCATGTAATGGCATAAATTAAGTAAATCCACACAAAGGAATATGTTCAATTTCAATTGTGGAGACAAATATCAACAAAAAAAAAACTCAGTGTTGTTACTAGCTAATACATCATGCAGGGAATGACTTTGTGGTTTTACCTGCCATAAAATTGTGAATCTTTCTGAATGAAACCATATAGGCTTTCCACTTTATAATGCAGTCAAATGATTTTGATTATACTATATATATGGCCTAAAAATAGGGGACACTTTTTATCTGTATGAGAGACAGTGAATCAAGTGCTTAACAATGGCTAAATGACTTCTAAGCTGGGAAATACACCAATTTCAAACCAGAAAGAACACATAAAACCTAGAAAAATATGAACAGAGAAAAAGACAATAGGTATGTATACTATCTATTACTTTGAACAATGAGAATGCAGAATAACAAAATTTCAGGTGAATTCAGGTGAAATAGTGAATATGCATTCAGCTCAAGCAAAAACAAATATTGCATGTTTGCATACCACATAGTGTTTGCCTGTGTTGCCTTGCTGAGTTTTTACTAACTCATTTTATTGCAGCATATTTTTCATGCACCTGGAGTCTTGATGTGATGCTTACTGATATAACAACTCAAGTTCCTTGCTGATATATAATTTCAGATGTAAGTTGTGACATTGCAGCAGTGGGCTATGTCAGTCACATGATGTAGCATACTGTCAAGACTCATTCCCAAAGGTGAATAGGAACTAGAGGACAGAGGTTACAATAGCACTATGTCGGAAAATGTTGGAAGTATGTCAGAAGGAGTTCCGACCATAACACTACAGATAAGAACTGTTGGCTTCAGCTTATGTGCTGCACCCTTCCAGTTCTCTTGGGTTCTAACTTAAACATGGTCCACACATCGGAAGAAAGTGCTGTGGGGTTGGAAAGTCATCAAAGACAACTTGGGGGTTTTGACAACTAGAGACTAAGTCTAGTGTTGAGAGCGAGATAAGACTAGTTGACGTAAGTCAAATAGAAGGGAAGTTGGAAGGAAGTCAGAGGTCAGAAAGCGAAGAGACTTAGAACTTAGTTGGAAGACTAGGTGGGATCTTAGTCGATATTTGAATTTCATATACAGGACCAGAACTAGCTACTTAAATATGTGGATAGTTAATTGTATAACTAATCAGGGAAAGGTAACTAGTAACGACAGAGTCATAATAAGACAAGGTATCATAATAGGTATCGGGAGTCATATCTCAGAGTCGGACGGGATATCAGAAGGTACATAAAAGAAATATTGTTCTGATAAGAATCAAGGTATTGTCAATCATGGAAACAGTAACAAGATGAATGAGAGATGGGGTATCATGGTTATCGGAAATATCAGAAAAGGACCGGAGAGTAACGGAAAAGTATCTGAACTGTAGTCTGGGTTTTGGTATATGACACATACATGCACAAGATGTCCTGTATCTGATTCTACATGCAATCCACCATGTTACCAAGTCCATCTCACTGATAGTCAGCCTATCCTACCTCAATGTGCACTTTCAGAAAGCTTGCTAATGTGCTTTCAAAAAAGCTATACTCAATATAGGCTTGTCAAGACTCGTTCCCAAAGGTGAATAGGAACTAGAGGACATAGGTTACAATAGCGCCACGTCGGTAAATGTCGGAAGTAACATCGGAAAGAGTTCCAACTGTAATGCTACAGATAAGAACCGTTGGCTTCAGCTTATGTGCTGCGCCCTTCCAGTTCTTGTGGGTTCTAACTTAAACGTGGTCCACACGTC
>JASFDD010000397.1:0-18969 GCA_036937055.1 Nidula microcarpa | reverse complement strand
TCTGGAGATCCCTCCTGACCAAATCTTTGGTCAGGAAGTTGAGTATCAATCTCCACTATACCTGAACCAACTCACTCTCTGTTATCTGTAAATTGGGCATTAGGAATGAAGGAGGTGCAGCACATAAGCTGAAGCCACCCCCCATCTTGACTCTCTTACCTTGGTAGCACTTGAACATGTTTACCAGAGATATTCCTGGAGTCTCCAGAGTCTCTCCCTGGTGACCTTGTGCACTCTTTCTGCCTGAAACCTCTGGGCTATATGCAAATTAAAATCTCCAACAAATGTAAAGGGATTGAAGGATTACAACTGATTTTTAATCGATGTCAGACACACAAACAATATGCTCTATTATAGTGCAATGTTGAGGTCATTCAATTACTCAAAATAAGGGGAAGAGGATAGGGATAGGGACACTGTATTGCTAGTGGGGAAATGACCAGCTCAAGACTGGTGTTCTTGGTACAAATGTGCTACCTATATACTAAACTACATGTGTTCTACATGTGTAAGTAATGTCTGAGTCCATGCTGTATCTACATGTATAACATGAGTATCATGCATGTAAATAATAAGTGATCAGCTGCAACATGTGTATCTAATATAAAGAATGAAAAGGGGTCGGTACCCTCATGGTATGCAGTAAGTGCTGGTAAATGCATGTTGTGCATGTGTTATTCATGTGTCCATCTAATCTATGATGCCATGTGTCATGATAAGATAAGATATCAAAAAGAAAAAGAAACAAATCATGACAATCAATAGACCCACTTTGCCAAAAAAAAAATAGCCTAGGATTTTTGTTTATAGCAGTGCCCATACAAATAAATCTAACCAAAATCGAGCAGATCATCCAGGGCACATGATTAAACTCTTAAGAATTCTGAATTCAAATTTGATCATCATTTTGAATTTGAACAATGGAGTGCTCATCTTTATCTTAAACCATGATATAGAAAACTGTTGACATATATTGCCAGAGGTCAGATGGTAGCATTGATGACTGTTCTTGAGATCCAGAATGTAATAGGGATTTTCAAAAGAACTGTCAATCATGTCTTGGTATTTCCACAAACATGGGGTGTGTAGTATTGGTGTAGTATGGGAAGTACAGAAGCCATTGCATGTGGGAGACCACATATTGCAGCTACCTTCAGTGACTGAGAGCCTAGTGCAAAAGATTAACATTAAAATTGTGCTTATATACAATGTAATATAGTTGTCAAATTCTTGTTTCAAAGGGTAAATAGGAACTAGAGGTTGTGGGTTACAATAGCACTATGTCAGAAAAATGTCAGAAGTAATGTCAGAAGGAATTCTTACTGTAATGCTAAAGATAAAAACCATCAGCTTCAGCTTATGTGCTTCCAGTTCTCATAGGTTCTAACTTAGTGAATAGTCCACACAGCAGAAGATAGTTACAGGATGTTGGAAGGGTGTCAGAAGTGATTGAAGGTTAATGACAACTAGAGTCCAAGTCTAGTGTTGAGGGTGAGCCAGGACTAGTCAACATAAGTCAACTAGAAGATAAGTCAGAAGAGTGTCAGATGGTCGGAAGTGAATCAGAGGGACTAGAGGTGAACTTAGTCAATATTTGGATTGGAGGCTATAATACAGAACAGAGCTACTTAAATACAAGTATAGCTAATTGTAATAATAAAAGTGGAAGTAGCAATGCTATAGTTACAAGGAATAATAAAAGTCCTTGACACATAATAAGAGTAACAGAAATGAGAGCAGAAGTGTAACTGAGCAGAAGCATACTTGGAAACAGTAATTGTATCATGAGCATCAAATAATAAAACAATAGTTCAGAGATTAATGATGAATAGAAACGGGCGGAAATGTCGGAAGCATATCAGGAAATTATAACATTGAGTCAGAAAGTGTCAGAAGATGTTGGGAAAGTTTGTGGATGTAACAGCAGTCTCAAATATTGTGAAGCAACAAAAGAGAAGAAAGAAGGAACATATGCAGGGAGCAAAGACATGTTATCATGATCACATGCCCTGGACAACTTGCTTGATTTGGGTTGGATCTATTTGTACACGCACCACTATAAACAAAAATTCTGGGCTATTTGTTGCCAAAGTGGGTCTATCAATTAATAATTAGCTGTAAGTGTGTCTGAAAGCATAGGAGAGGCAGGAGAGGGTAAAATTGATGGGAACAGCATGTCCAGATCTAATGACCCTGGGACTGTGTCCATGAACAGGCAGGTAACCGAGAAGATGCCATATCATATATCAATTTGAAGCAGGCTTTCCTTGCTGATCTTAGGCCCTGTTCGGGAATAAAATGCGGCATTTTGATGTTGCATTCTTGTCTGTATTTAGAAGTTGATGTTCAGATCACATGCCATCAATGCCATATGAGAGTCCTGTGCAATTGTCACTTGATGTGACACAGCATGTAACGGCGAGAACATATGTATGGTCCTCGCAATTGATCCTGCTCTTCATACCCCATCCCGGAGAAAGTCCCAATATAAAGAGATGCTGCATAAAAGTAATATAGAATGGGCGAGCGGTGCGTTTGAAAAGATCTTATCGTGCACATCTTTATTTGGATGTCACACTGGCTTATGCTGAAAGCACGTGCTCATTCAATCAAAATACAGGCTTCTAAATATGGACGAAAATGCAACTTCAAAATGCCACATTTTATTCCCTAACAGGGCCTTATTAGTGTTGATAATATGAACAAGATAGTTTGCGTTTCTGGGAAATATGAAGAGAAATGTAATGATATAGATATTGAATGATCTGAAAATCAGTAAATACTGTCATGTAAACGGTCTCTTAAATTGTCTTGTTAGAGAATAATTATTTTATCCCGAGATTTTACACTTTCCTCATGCTTCAGTGAAGAAAATAAAAGATAGGAGTAGGAAGCCAGAATAAAATTGGAGAAAAATATTTTGAAACCACTTATTAATTGTGTAACAAAAATTAAATAGGCTGAAAGGGTATCTCACTTGTCAACATTTCGGAGCAATATGTGAAGTAAATACACAAAAATCAGCGCAAACACGTCAATAGTCAGCGTCAATGACGCGTGTCAATTCTGTGGAAATCCGCACCGGTCACGCTATTCGTGGGGCACTCCCTCGTGGCCCTGATTTCTCAAATCTGATAACTTACACCAGTCAGCTCTTGAAGACTTTCGTGTGATATGTCCCTCCTCCTAACGCTCCAGCCGCATATTTTTGACGGACTGAAGTCTCTTCAACTTCTTAAGCATTGTGTAGCCCCTAATTTGTGGGATGGGATATGATTAGTAATTTATCTCAGATTCAACACTCTGACGGCTTATGAGCTGACTTTCAATCCATATCTCTCTTGTCTCTTTAACCACGACAGTTGCTTTCTGTTTCGTCCTTCATTTATGCCCCCAGCCTCAGCTCACATCCAACTTCTATCTCTGTGTCTTCTATAACATATTATAATGTATTTTGATGCTCTACTCTTCTTTTTATTGTAAAATAGAAGACTCAACTACAGTCGAAGCTCTCTTAACCCATACCTCT
This sequence comes from Nidula microcarpa, assembly GCA_036937055.1. Classification (NCBI taxonomy): domain Eukaryota; kingdom Fungi; phylum Basidiomycota; class Agaricomycetes; order Agaricales; family Nidulariaceae; genus Nidula; species Nidula microcarpa. The sequence continues at coordinate 15,440 of JASFDD010000397.1, read as the reverse complement.
CAGTTTAGAGCCGAAGCTATGGGTTATCAGGGAGTATGGGCTATGAGGATGTTTCAAACAAAAAATTTTCAGAAAAATCGCCAAAATATCGTATTAATTATCAAAACTGCAAGAGAGCAAATCAGTCAGCAATATGAGAAGATTTCACAGCCTGTAACCCCTCTATGCATAAACTACATCTAAATGAGTATAATAAAGTATCCAATTTTCATGTTAGAGTACTATCCTCATGATTAAGATACCTGTTGATCACTGTAGCAGCTTGGAGGAGCTCATGGTGGGTTGGAATTGGCTCAACGGGAACATCATTATCCCCATCTGAACCTTTGTTGTCAGCTTTCCATGCACCTAATACAGCATCGTAGATTTCCAGATCAGTAATGTCATTGATAATTGCCCAATCCTCAGCAGGATTGAGCAAAGCATCAATATCCATCCTATTACTTCACTGCAGAAGGCCAGAACCCACCAGATCATCCAGAACCCTTTCAACTGCTTTTTCAGCAGATGAAATTAGATCCACTTGCAAGTTGGCATTATGGATAAGGAATGAAATGGGAATGGTAGGATTAATTAGTTCAATACCAGCCTACCAGCCCTGTAAATAGCACAAAATGTAAAAATAGTTGTGTAGAAACAGTTGATAGCTGTCAGGTAATGGATTAATTCACTTAGGGCTACAATACCCATATGGAAATGTATGGGATTTTTTACAAAATGGGTATGAGTTATGGAGTATGAGGAATTTATGGGTTATTACGTAGTAACCGACCTTGTAACTCCAAAATCCTATGGGTCATGAGGAATTATGGGTTATGAGAGCTATGGGTTAAGAGAGCTTTAACTGTAATCATACTTTGCATCCAAGCGAGAAAACCATCACAAGTTCCCAACACCGCAGTGAAACGTCACCCAATTATCCCCCGAATGCCAGTGAGGTGCTTGGGATTTAAACCAGAAGCAGAGAAATCTGGCAGAAATGACAGAGGGATGGCATTTTATATCCAGGACTTAATGCTTATGTGCATCGCGTTGTTTCGAGATCATTGAGCGAGTTGTATATACACGCAATGACAACCTACGCACACCCTTTGCTTAAAGCAAATTCGTAATGCTTTCGTTTTACTTTGATCCAGAGTTAATCCGAAGTAAATATAATTCATTTCATTTCCAAAAAAATTACTTATATCGCCAAAAGTGAAGCGAAAGTGAATTTGTAAAATAACTTTGTTAATTGCGTACGACTATATATGGATATGTAGGGAGCAGTATATTTTCATGATGCCTACTGCTAATTTGTCAAATTCCAATATGTATGAATGGTATCCAGGAGCGATATGGTCTTTTCAAATTGTCTCGAAGATTCTTAATTGCCAAATGCAACGCTACAGTGACGTTAGAAACATCTGGCTCTAAGTCTTTAAAAAGGTGGGAATAAACGTCATCAGCCACCTGAGGTGCATCACTGTCACTTATAGACCACATCGTTGTGATAACACTTCGGTAACCAGCTAGTAGCATCCCACCCGCTAGATGAACAGCTTCCTCTTCAACGCCTTCTGCTCCAGTCGCTGTCTGACATGCAGAAAGGAAAGCCAGTTCCGCGTGAGGTATATTGAGCTGGATAATTTGTGATAGTGAGAGCCTCGCTTCCTGTGCTAATAAGAGTGCACTCTCCGTTGGGTTGGAAATATTTTGTACCCCATGACATGCGAAGTGTACGAAGCTGGAGGTTTCCATACCTTCTATAACATTTGGTAAAGTAGCTTCATGCTCCATTAGTGATCGAATGGAAAACCCTCGATCTCGCGCATGTCTTTCAATTAGATCAATTTCTCGTTTGGTACCAGGTAAAGCAGATTCTAGAGGCAATGCGACTGTAAGGAGTTGGGACTTTCGCGATGAAAACAAGTGATGTTTATCCATAAGACTTGATAGCGTGGGGATACTGGATGATGTCACATAATCCGATATTATCGATCCTAATTGCCTATTTGCACCGTAGATCCTCGCAGCATGAACTGGAAGGAAGGTTAGAGGACCGGTAAGACACCAACGCAGTGAAATATCAGGAATATGATTTGTCGATGATGGATTCTGTATGTGCCAATCGATGAAATAAATTGAAATCCATCCCTCGAGCCTGAAAACCAGGAAACACTTACCTTAATAGCTAATCCTTCGAGCACTGGTTTCACTAGTTTTAACCATAGTTCGGACAGAATTCGTTCAAAAACTTCGTCCTCTCGAGAAGTATTACTTTGAAATAGTCGACCTGTCCTCCTTGATGTATGAGAAACATTAATTTGGGACAGCAGGCGATCATATTCCATTGTGAAATTCTTGTCCAAGTTGTTTTTGCAATTATGAAAGTTTCCTGGATTTTCATTCATTTCCAGATCGAATTCACGAACGTCGTGGCAGAGTAGTGTTTTTAACATGTTAGCCAGCGACTCTGCATCTTCATAAGAGAAGTCGTCGAGAGGAACATGAAGAATGTCATCAAGATTGGGCAGGAGAATCAAGGCATCACAGCGAGTCCTGCTGATATTGACAGTAACTATCGGACCGTCACGAGCAGCAGAAATTAATTGAGAAAATGTCCTAGGCAACAAAAATCTTTCGAACCCTTTCAGACGACGTATTTATTCAAGGAGACCTTCGCGCTTATATGCTATATCGTGATATTGTTTCGATATGTATGCCGGAGGGCGGCTTAAACCGTCAACATTTGCAGCACCTTCGAGCGCAAGGGACAACTGTTCTAATTCCACAGCTAAATCAGGATATTCGCTGCGTAAATCCTCAAGAGGTGTGCGCAGATGAAGCAACTGGCCCCATATAACCGAAAGGCCTTGTTCAAACCACTCAATAGCGAGGAAAAATTCACCAGCTTCAATTGCTGCTGAAACAGCATCACGGACGATACATCCCGTCCCTTGAAGATGATAATGGCGGTCATTTACAGAAAGGCCTTGCCAAGCCATTTGTGGAAGATGTTGAAGGGCAATAGTATATGCACTAAGAACAAACTGGGGCTGGAAGTAGCGAGCATACATGGCCCAGTTAGAGGCAGCATGAAATCTGATAGATGAAGAGCCGGAAAGTGATTGGGCAGCTCTCTTGTAGACTTCACCTGATGAATGAATGTCTGAAGTATTGCCTAGTTTCGTAAAACGATGTACAAGCGAAGTTCCAAGATGGTTCAACTGGGTGGGATTTGTTGGGTGGCCATCTGGTGTGAGGCGAACCGCATGATCCAACATGATAACAGACATGTTGATATCTGCAAAATTGTCCAACCGCTTAAAGCGACGTAAAAGCGAATTTCCAAGATTATTTAACAAGGAGGGCTTGTTTGGGTGGCCATCTGGTGTGAGGAAAACTGCATCCTCTTCCACGATAATGGACATGTTAATATCTGCAAGGTTGCCCAACTGCTTAAAGCGACCTGAAAGCGAATTCCCGAGATTTTGCAACCTTGAAGGCATATCTGGGTGGCCAGCTGGTGTGAGGCGAACAGCATCCTCTTCCACGCTGACAGACATGTTGATATCTGCAAGGTCGCCTGACCTCTGAAAGCGACGTGCAAGCGAGCATCCAAGATTTTTCAACAAAGAATGCTTGTCTGGGTGGCCATCTGGTGTGAGGTGAGCTGCATCCTCAAATACACTGATGGACATATTGATATCTGCAAGGTCGCCCAACCTTTCAAAGCGACGTAAAAGTGAAGTTCCGAGATTATTCAACCTTGAAGGCTTGTCAGGGTGGTTATCTGATATGAGGCAAACAGCATCCTCTTCCATGATGATGGACATGTTGATATCTGCAAGGTTGCCCAACTGCTCAAAGCGACGTGCAAGCGAAGATCCGAGATTGCTCAACCAAGCAGACTTCTCGGGGTGGCCATCTGGTGCAAGATAAACAGCATCCTCTTCCACACTGATGGACATATTGATGTCTGCAAGGTCGCCCAACCGATCAAAACGACGTACAAGCGAACATCCGAGATTGCTCAACAAGGTAGGCTTGCCTGGGTCGCCATCTGGCATGAGACGAACAGCATCCTCAAATACAATGACGGACATGTTGATATCTGCAAGGTCTCCCAACCTCTGAAAGCGAAATAAAAGCGAATTTCCGAGATTGTTCAACCTTGAAGGCTTGTCTGGGTGGCCATCTGGTGTGAGGCAAACAGAATCCTCAAACACAATGACTGACATGTTGATATCTGCAAGGTTGCCGAATCGCTCAAAGCGACGTGCAAGCGAATTTCCGAGATTGTTCAACCTTGTATGCTTGTCTGGGTGGCCATCTGGTGTGAGGCGAACTGCATCTTCTTCCACACTGATGGACATGCTAATATCTGCAAGGTCACCCAGCCGCTCAAAGCGACTTGAAAGCGAACTTCCGAAACTGCTCAAAAAGGAAGGCTTATCTGGATGGCCATCTGGTGCAAGGCGAACAGCATCCTCAAACAAGATGACAGACATGTTCATATCTGCAAGGTTGCCCAACCGCTGAAAGCGAAATAAAAGCGAAGTTCCGAGATTGTGCAACCTTGATGGCTTGTATGGGTGGCCAGCTGGTGTGAGGCTAACAGCATCCTGTTCCATGCTGATGGACATGTTGATATCTGCGAGGTCGCCCAACCTCTGAAAGCGATGTGCAAGCGAGCATCCAAGATTGTTCAATAAATAATCCTTGTCTGGTTGGTCTTCTGGTGTGAGGCGAGCTGCATCCTCAAACACGCTGATGGACATGTTGATATCTGCAAGATCTCCCAACCTCTCAAAGCGACGCATAAGGGAAGATCCGAGATTATTCAACTTTGAAGGCTTGTCTGGGTGACCATCTGGTATGAGGCGAACCACATCCACTTCCACACTGACAAACATGTTGATATCTGCAAGGTCGCCCAACCGCTCAAAGCAGCTTACAAGCAAAGATCTGAGATTGTTCAACAAAGAAAGCTTGTCTGGGTGACCATCTGATATGAGACGGACAGCTTCTTCATAATATCTGGTTGTGAGAGTAATATTAGGAACATTTCCTAAATCCCCAAATCGATGGTAAAAAAAAATCCCTAATCTATTAAAGCAAAGAGCTCTAATATCTTCCCTTTTAAGTCTTGCATACATTTGGTGTTCCCCTATATGTTCCGTAGCTGAGAATCGTGGATACGGTAAGCAGTCTTTCTCTACTCAGGTTAGTGTCCGACTTTTCTCCATCAACATTTAATATATAGATTTCTTACTTTCTGAAAGGGCTGTTACTAATTCGTTTCCAGGAAATGGGATGCACTTGGCAAGAACAATGGATGCAATGCCGTTTAAGTTTGTTAATTCTTCCATTAACCCTTTTTTTAAAGTGAGCTATTTCTATGATATTATATGGCTGAGAGTTGCTTACAATTGTCCTTTTTAAGCGACTTATGTAGCAGAGCCACAATGTCCAGATCAAATTTTCCGAGTATGAAAGAGTTATATCCCTGATTTTCTATCGAGAATGCCATGCTTATACTCTGTGACATTAAAGGTCTGCATCGTTTGCATAAGGTCTCGTTACTCTTCTGCAACTTTAACACTCACATTTCGACAGATTCCTTAGAAACCCAGTATTTCATCCCCTGCTCCTTCTTTAAAGGCCCAATTCGTCTTATAGTAAGAATGGGTAGGTAGCTATGGTCGGTGAGATCTTTTTTTTTTGTGATTATAAATAGATCGATGAAGACACGGCCATCGTGAAGGAAAGGGGCGTTCTGTGATCCATCGACAGTTCCTACGATAAACTCTATCACAAGATGAGATCCTGATAGATTGCATCATGAAAATTCTGACCTGTGAGAATAATGACGCTGCAATCAGATACATCAGAAAATAGAAATAAATGGCTTTAACCTTGGATAACATACCTCATTTGAAGTGAATTTAATTATGTAGTACGTGCACAAGTGAACAGAGATGTCGTGGATAGAGCATTCAAGTCTTCTGATGAAGGTTATATAGAGAGAGGCGACACGCTTGCGAGTATTGAGACGACCTAACATAGTAGTGATCCAGCCTACAACAGTGCCACATGTCAGGCGCGAGACTTCATTTCGATCCTTTAATGGGGTATGATAAAAATGCTGTGGCGGGCCATGCAATGCTGTGCATTGCTGTGTCTTGCAGAGACATAGTTTGACGTGTTGTGCAGTCACTGCAGGGCATAGTGGTTAGAACCCTGACCTAGCGAAATGCCTATCCTTTCAGGTTCAATATAGTAATAAGCAAAGACACCTGGCGATAACACTTCAATTTGGAAATGCTGAACCTTGCTCAACGCAAATTCCTGTGAAGTATATTGTTCTATAAAAATGCTCAAGAAAAAAAAATCGCTGTTCAAAATGCCAAGACACAAAAGATGGTTATAAATTCAATAGAATATGACATAAATTTCCAAATGAAAGCCAAGGCTGAGCACGGAAATTGGCTATGGCCCGGATACGAGAAATGCCATGGTGTTTGATTGTGAAGTTTAGAGCGTATTTTTGCGTGCACAATAACCCTGAGTCGACCTGTTACTTTCATTCAATGAGGAGAAAAACTATGTATTGAGTGAATTTGGTGCATAACTGCACAGTGCAATAAGACTGCCGTGCCGTACAGTGAGTGCTGTGCAGTGCATTTGGAAAGCCGTAGATTGAAGTGTTGTGCGATGTCATTGCATTGATGTACGGTGTCTGTGGAGTGGCATGTCATGTCAGTGAAGTGAACTGTCATGTCAGTGCAGCGGACTGCTGTGTAACCACAGAAGAAGTACTTTTAGTACGATCCTAGTTTTCACGCAAGTACGATGCTTAATTGAGAGCAGATAGTAGCAGTTATGCGAAGTTTCAAAATACTTTCCGTTGTTCCCGGAGAATTGCCTTTGTCGCTAGCAAATTAAATTAAGAACTTTTAATTTGAAAAATAATGAGATCCACGTATATATGGCCTCCAGTATTGTTAATAGCAGAATTCTCCAGATGTCTACATATATGCGAGTTTATTTTGAAGTTCGCAACTGTGCAGCCACTGGTATATCATTAGAACATTGTTAACAACGCAAAAAATTGTTCTAGGATTGTAGGATGCTCTCAGTGTTAACGAATCACATTCAAATTTACCATTCAGAGTTCAGGAAGATTTCAAACTCACGAGTTGACGGCAAAATTGTACTGCAAGTAAAACACACCGCACAAGAACGCAAGCTAAGGCGCTGCATCCACTGCATTGCACGACCTGCCAAGGCTTTTTCTCATCGCCCTTCATGTGATCTTATCAGAGCACACGTGGTGGACACACCGTTCGAATATGGAATTGTGAGCTACGATATATAATGCAGGTGTGATACTAGGTTGTCAAAAAATGGGGATTGGATACTACCCAGGCGTAATGGAAAGAAAGAGAAGTATTGTATAAATAAAAGGCGCAATACCGGCATGTAGTAGTACTAATAAACGGCTATAACCACTCTTGTGTATGCCTAGAGGACGTACCATATCATTTAAGCAACATAGCTTTGCCGTGACTTAATTTTGCATCTATGCAGTGTGCAACGTGACATGGGGCGGTATTGAAAGTTGGAGGGTTATTGTAATCTGGATTAATTTTTTCCCTTGTACAGTCGCGGACAAGCAAAGTCCTCCAATCTGATATCTCAGGAATCAAGGAAAATTTGGACGAACTGACTTCGAATCTGAGCTCAGGATGGCAAAATATTTCGAAAAACACATCTCCGAAGATTTTCCCACGAGTATTTCTGTTGGCCAAATTGTTTGCCAAATTTAATGCAACTTTTTATGGTATTTTTACGCTACAATTGTGTCAAGATGCATCATGGCGGCCCGAGAAACAGTTCAATGACCCTTCTGTTTTCGAACAGCCCATGTTGCGGCTTTCCCTGTCAACCCAATCCGGTAGGCATCCATGTATCGCCAGGAACGATTCATAAAACGATGAATGACATCGGTTGGGCAAGAATTTAGCGCCTCGTATATCATTACTTTCAGACTCTTCGTCCCAGTGGGGTTTTATGCTGTCAGGCTTCAGGCGTGTATCCAATTCTTCATCCGAGTCATTGCTATCATCAGCATCCATTTCGTTGTCAGATGTTTCGATACCGGTCAACTCTGGTAGAATTTCTTCAGTGCCATCTCAGGATGACTCAGCAGGATTACTGGGTTGAGCTTCATCTTGAGAGCCAATTGTAATCTGCAGCAATTGCTTTAGGCTGATTGCAAAGGCCAGAGATATTGCACTTTGCTTTCTTTTTGTTCACAATGTTGAGTACAAGCCTTCTAGTTCATTCGTAATTCAATTCAATACCCATTTTTTGCTGATATCAATCAATTTATTTTAGGGAAATGGCTCGATATATTGCCTCAGAATGATGGGGAACAGATCCTGCTTTCAAAAAGGAGTTGATTGCGCTATTTTTCCAGATTTTACCTAATTTTTTGATGACCGGCAAATATTTGATGGTCATTTTCCTTAAATGGCTATTTCTGAGGGATCTGCTCGTGTAAATGGGTTCTTGTGAGGCTCAGGATGATCAATTAGTGCATTACTATCAAATCAAATCACTTTTTCGTTCGCTGAAAACATTCCAAATTTTTAGTTGAGTTTGCTTGTCCATGACTGTAGCTGGTTCCAGAAAAAAGTGAGAAAACCCCATATCAACATCTAAATTATGAAATTAGTGAAAACAACTAGCTACAACAGCATAAAGTGTTGAAATAATCAAACCCCGTGACATCCCAAACGCGACGCGCCCCCATCAATTGCGTCTCCTCGCCTAGTCTCAATCCCGATATTCGTGCCCGCGCACTATGTATCGAGTATTGTTCATTCCTCAGCATTGTATATTACCCTATTTAAGTGTATATTGCTTATGGCTATTCATTTTTTACTTAACTTCATTTGTAGTTCTAGGAATTTGTGCTACACTGCCCAAAGCACAAATCCATATGCTTTCATTACTTACTCTATGTAGTTACTTCGTCTTATAACTCCTTGTAGTTTACTACGGACACTTTCAGTTAAATAGCACTCTTTTTGGTCTTCATAACCTCAGTCTTTTGGCTTCTAAAGACTGAGGTAAGCTTCAATACTTATTATTGACTTCATGTACTTATAATGTCTTTGTACTCCTAGATCTCATATCTAGGTAACTAATTAACTAAGTCTTTTGGCTTCTAAAGACTGAGATCTCATATCTAGTTTCTTACATAAAGTACAATAACAAAGTCCTAAGTACTGAGGAAAACAGACTAGCTAGACTAAGAGAAAACATGGAGCGCAGCAGTGCTGAATATAGCACCGGCATCCTGAACCTGGATAGAACCAATATGGCTAAGCCATAACTGAGAGCAGCCATAGTGCAGCCACACTGAGGTGAGGGTGGTGCTTGTTTGGCTTCAGACACAAACCCTAACAGTCACACACAATGAGAAAGGAGGAAACATAGTAGAACTTTGCATGAAAGAAGACCATACAGATAACCACAGACAAGCAGAATGTAAAATAATAATAAACAAAATATATGAATCTACACTAACTAAGTGAGAGACCCTACTAGGTGTGGATGAAGACAAGTAAGGGAAACACAGAGGAATGAGAAATTCAGATATGTTGTTAGGTTCCAAAAAAGAGAGCAAAATAGAAGAGAAAGACACCAGCAGGACACCATCCCAGAAAATAAATATGGATAAACATTTGATCCCTAGTGGGAGATGCCCAAAATACAAGCAAACTGAGAACCAAGCTATGGAATCAGCTAAGAATAGCTATCCAGGATGGGATAAAAGCTCAAGGATGAGGAATGAGAAAAAGAACAGGGATTTCACCCCTGATCTCTCACAACATGATCCACAGTGATGAGCTCACCAGCTCCTGTAGTGCTAAGTCAGAGATATAAGCAGATCTCAGTTCAGTTTTGAAGTTAGACATGCTAGCTAGAGCTAGCAACTTGAGAGTGAAAACACAAATATACCTTAATCTAAGAGAGTGACAAACTGAGTACCATACAACAAAGTCAAGGAATAAGTCCTGCAGTTGTGTTAGTGATTTTAGAAGTCTGGGGACAGGAAGACCATCCCTTTTGACTTAATAAGTAAAAAGTGCGATTTCAGGGGAAAAAAAGACCATCTCCTGGAATCTTCACCCAAAGGCAGAAGGAAGACCACTGTGCTTTGGGGAATTAAAGAGGGAAAGGAAGACCATCCCTATCTAGTTTTAGAGAGACCATTAGCATCGATAAGGGAAGGAAGACCACCTTTGTAGATTTAAGAGATTATATTGAAAGGAAGGCTATATGCACTTAGAACAAAGTGACATTGCAAGCTCTAGAGACAGGAACACCATCTCAAAGAGTTATAGCTGGATAAGTGAAATGGAAGACCATTCACTCTATCTAGTCAGCATAGTGTCAGACATCACTTTATCCTACCATTGTGCATTTTGTATCGCATTTTTGAATATTATCTCACTTCAGACTTGCCCCCAACAAACTTAAGAGGTTGTGACCAGTCTGTAGGGAAACAAAACAATTTTATTGCAGTTATACCCTACCAACTACATACCTTTTTCAGCACCACTCATGCACTTGTTCCAGGAATGAGTGAGGATGGATGCTACCAACTGATGGGCCAGAGGCAACATGTCCAGCTGTCATAACTAACACTGCCTGTCAGAAAAAAGTAAAAAAGCCAGTTGTTCAGTAGTGATACAACCTGCTGTATCATTGCTAGGAGTAGGTATTATTTTGCGTAGATTACTACAATATCAGCCATAGTAATGTAGCAATGAAATGATTGTTTGAATAGGAGGAAAAAGGGGATGAATGTGAATTGTTCACATCCATCATGGGATATCCTCAAAATCAACACAAATGTGAAAAGTTCACATCCATCACTGCATTGCACAAATTAAGAGGAATGTGAAAAATTCACATCTGTTGCTGTATTCCACAAAATCAACATGAATGTGAACAATTTGCATCTGTCACTGCATTCCACAAAATTAAGAGGAATGTGAATGAATTACAATTGTTGCTGCACTTCTTGAATCTCTCAAAATCAGGAAAATGTGAACCATTCACATTTATCTTGGGAATCTCAGGATGCTCCAAATCCAGACAAATGCAAACAGTTCATATTTTTTGCAGAAATCCTCAACATCAGGAAAATGTGAATTATTCACATTCATCCTCAGGCCACTCAACACATGTGAATTATTAACATTTGCCATGGGTGATCCTTGAAATCAAGACTAATGTGAATAAATCATATTTGTTGCAGCCATACTCAAAATCAAGAAATTTGGAATGGTTCATATTTATCCAGGGTACTTACAGTGGATGTGAATAATCAACATCTTTAAGTGGTGATCCTTGAAATCAGGCAAATGTGAAGTGTTCACATTTATCCTGCTCATGATCTGTGAATGTAAATGATTAACATTCATATTGGTCAATCCTCAAAATTGAGATGTATGTGAATGAATCACATTTGCTATGGTAATCCTTAAAATTGAGATGAATGTGATTGAATCACATTTGCTGCTGTAATCCTCAAAATTGAGATGAATGTGAATGAATCACATTTGCTGCTGTAATCCTCAAAATTGAGATGAATGTGAATGAATCACATTTATTGTGGTAATCCTTAAAATAGAGACAAATGTGATTCATTTACATTTGTCATGGCAATCCTGATATAGAGATGAATGTGAATCAATCACATACAATGAGAAATCCTCAAAATCAAGAACAATGTGAATAAATCACATTCATTGCAGTAATCCTCAAAATCAGGCAATTTGGAATGATTCACATTCATCCTGGGACATACAGCAGATGTGAATGATTGAAATTTTTCAGAAGTGATCCTTGAAATTAGACAAATATGAAGTGTTCACATTCATCCTATTTATGCTCAGTGAAGTGAATGTGAATGATTAAATTCATAGGGGTCAATCCTCAAAATTAAGATGAATGTGAATGAATCACATTCATCAGAGCAATCCTTAAAATAAAGTAAATGTGAAAGGTTCACATCCTAGATATGCTTGATGAATGTTATTGATTCACATTTGTTGTTGGCTATCCTTGAAATCAAGACAAATGTGAACAAATCACCTTCTGCCTGGGGACACCAGAAATCAGGCAAATAGTTATTATATACAGAAGATTGTTATACTATCCACTATCTTGAAGGCATTTACACCTACATGCAGCATCAAATGGCCATCAGAACACCATAGCATGAGAACAAGAAAGAAATAGATCAGAAAAAAAGCAATTTGAACCAATCAAATGCACAAAAATCAGAGACAGAGATCAATTAAGACATATTGAATCACTTATCAGCCTATATGTGCACAATTTACACAAGTCTTCATGCTCCTCTATCTCCTTCCTCTGCCAGTGGCTTTTCAGGCTTACAATCTTCAGAATTTGCATTGTGAGATGGTAGATGTTGAAGTTTCTCAGGTAGATGGGCATAGTAAAAAATGTGGGGAAGGAAATTGTGGAAGCAGTACTATGCACTGTGAGTGATAGCAGAACTGGTGTGTTTGTGTGTGATTTGAAGTGCATATACATGTTTGATCACATTTGACTAAATCACACTCAATTTAAGTTCTGCTTTGTTGCTGTCCCACACAATACTTGGATTTAAATTAGATCAACCTGTTGAAGTCATTGCTATATATAGGCACATATTCCTTGCAGGCCAGATACATCATAGTTATTCATGAGTGGCAGGGTACATATGTATATATGACTTTTTTGCTTCAGTGTCTTCACAAGTCCTCGGTGTTTGGCTTTGGGCCCTCCAGCAAACTTTGCACAGATGACAAATGCATTCTTTTCTACTCTATTAATTGGAACATGGTGGTGTTCTCTACCTACTTAGTAACTATTTCTTAAGCTACATCTTCCTGATCCTCACCCTGTTCCAGATTGACAGAAACACCTTGGTGTAGATTATCACTCTATCTTTAGACATATAGCTCACTGACTTCCTGAATCTATTCAAAACCCTGTTCCCACATTCCACTGCACTTGAATTAATTCTTGATAGCCTGGGATCTGCTTTGCTGTATGTTTCCAGGAAGGCTGCTGGTGAACATTTTGTGTGATCTATAGCATGGAAATCATTGGTCACAAACAGACTGTCAGCAAAGAACACCAGCTCCCAAGTCATACAATATGGGCCAAGTGCACATGCAAAGTCATACACCACCCACTTTGGTGCCTTGCACCACCGTGTTACAATTGCTGAGAACACATCATTCTGCCCTTTTCCCTTTGGAAATAAGTGAAACCCATAGCACATGCTGTATGTGCACCATACATCCATAATTCCTCTAGTAAGACATTGTTCACCATATGTCAAATAGTACTTTGCACATATAGCTCTCTTTCTCTCTTTTTCCCTGCTACCTCCAGGTGCTGATCATTGGCCTGGTTTGGGTACTTTGGACAGACTCAAATTTGGGGCATGCCATTGTAGCATCCTGTCTGTGGATGTGGACATGTGAGTCTATTATCCTGCAGCTTCATGTTATATCCATTGCTCACCTCCTGCCAATTGCTAGCCTTTATAAAGTTAAATATAAGGTTCTAGGTACAAGCAAGTTAAATGAATGTGTGGGCACATACCTGATTGTCAATATAGCAGAAGAATAATGCTGAGTTGTGATGTGTCACAGTAGGTAACTAGTAGTCTGAAATTGTATCTATACATATATAAATAACTATTTACAATGTCTATTTATTAACACTCCCACTCAGATGAGATTCCATTCCAAGTAGTTTGATGAAGTAATTTTGTTTTTCACCTGAAAGTCCTTTTGTCATCCCATCTACTGCCATCTTTGTAGTTGGAACATATTCTAGTTTATCTGGCTATTTGAAATTGCAAAGTGAATGAAGTGACAACATAACTGGATATGCTTAGTGCATAGATGGTCTCCAGGGTTTTTGGCCAATGCAAGAGCTCCTTGGTTGTCAGCCAATAGTGTAGTTGGGTTAGGGTGGGCAGCAATCTCTGAGCGGAGCAAGGAGGTTGTGTTGGATATGATAGTGCTGGCAGAGCAGGGGGCAGAAACAGTCAACATGAGTTGATGTAGAATCAATTCAATCCCATTTTGCCCTTTATAGAGCTCATCAGGACCATTATTTCTGTAAATGGAAGACAATAAGTCCACTGCTGTGTGAAGGGACCAAAGTAGCAGTTCTTCATCATTACATTGTTCTATCAGCAGCAATGGAAGTGTTAGCTTCCATTCTCACACTGTCTTGTCATCCATGAGATGACATTGTTATGACAGATGAGATGTCAATAGACTCTCACACTGAAAGAGTGTATCTTTCTCATGAATAAATAGCTATGACAGTTATTAGATCTGCAGAGGGACTATTAATAACACTTCTGATGGAAGGTTCTATTTCTAGAACAGTCCAGCCCCTTCTAGACTGTTCTAATAATAAAACTATCCAGAAGGGCCCATATATAAATAGCCATGCCTAGATATATACTTATATATTTAGCAAACCCTATCCAGATGTTACTTATAAAAGGCATCCCTCATGCTAGATTTTGCCATCTTGTCCATGTTCTGGATGGGCCATGTATGGCCTAGTGCCAGTAATAGCATATCATGGCTGTGAAATTGTTTTAATATTATTAGAGTTATGTACCAGGTTTTATGGTGCTATGTGTGACATTGCATGACACATCATTACCATGGGCCCTGGCATTGCTGACCCCCACATGAAGATGCATCCAGGGATTAAAATTAGGTTTATCCTACCAAAAACTTGGTTATTGACTCATTTTGGCACTGTTCTATTTATCAATCATCTACCCCCATGCCCAACCCCAAAATATTCTAGGCAGGTTTATTAATCATGGAAATGAATCTATTAGTCTAAATTAATGTTATAGACACCCCATGACAGAGCTACAAGAAATGTCGGAATGATGATGCCGAGCACAAGCTAAGCATTATTGCATGCCATTAGTCCATACCACTGTGTCACACTCCTAGAATGCCATCACAACCACATGTTTCTTGGAGCCAGACTTGCACATATTTTCTTCATTCAAATTGTATTGTAAAGGGAAAAGGAAAGCTACTGAAATGATAAAATATCTTAGTGTCAAGAACTCGTTTCAGGGTAAGACCTAGAGTTGTCAGGCAAGTAATAACTTGGGAGGGACAAAGGAAAGTTACCAGAGACTCTGGTGATATCTCTGGGAACACATTCTAGTGCTACAAAGAAGAGAGAATCAAAATGGACAACAGCTTCAGCTTATGTGCTGTGCCCCCATTGTTTCTAACATCCGATTTACAGATTATTATTTAGTGAAGTTGAACAAAGATAGGGAATCATAAACTCAGCTTCCT
>JASFDD010000396.1:0-19018 GCA_036937055.1 Nidula microcarpa | reverse complement strand
GTGGCTGAAACAAAGTAAGTACAAAAATGGAAATAGACCGGAGTAAACCTGAGTAAACCTGGAGATGAGCGGGAAGTCGGGAGAGTGTCGGGATTGATTGTGAGCGGTCCAGAAATGGCGCGCAATGTGCCATATAGGGATATGACAGTTTTCCATCTCCTTAGCCATGATAATGACTTTGACTTTGTGTCGGTCATGCCCAGATTCGACTTTGCATTGTCTGGTTTGCCTGTACTCTTTGTGAAGTTTGCCCCTCAGCTTCTAGCAACTTGAAGTTGGAACCTCAAACTAAGGTTAGTACTGCTACTACCGTACCTGGGGCAACCGTGTTGATTTAATGCAAAGTTGCAGCACAGCAGTACCAGATTTTCCGCAGGCAGTACCATTTTTTCTGCATCCCCTCGGTATAATTTTATTGCGGGAAGAGGAGGTGCATTGTTTGCTTGTTCTTCTCCATCCTTTCCTTGACTAATCAGCAAATCTGTTTGCATGCCAGTAGCATGAGAACCGTATGCTCATTACTGGCCAGCACCTCCTATCAAACTTGCTAGACAAAGTTGTTGTTCTGAGAAGAATGTTTAGGTCCTTTCCGGGACTGCAGTCAAGTACAGCCTTTTGAGAAGGCGTCAGATGACAGAAAGCAGGAGAAGCCTATCCCTGGTGTCACCTTTGAGTGCACAGAGCCCAAACACATGAAGGACAATGCCCATGCATATAGCATAGATTTATCCTTCCAACCGCAGTGTGGGATCCTGTCATCCTGCTCTAATGCAAAGAAGAGTGGGGAGAAGGGACCAAGTATTTGGGAAGCCTTCACAGTATTAGCCTCTAGCTCATTTGTTGCAATTTTTCTTTTGCCCTGTTATTCTGCTTATTTGAACTATGTTTTGTATCGAGTCCGTACTGCAATCACATGACCTTGATCACTTCCTACCTACCCCCTTTCATTCTTCCCTTTTGTACCCCTTGCTCTCTGAGATTTGTCAGCAACTTATTTGCAGCACCTTCGTATCACAACCCTACTTCCTATCTCCCCAGATCCCAGCATTGCATAGTGATTTGCACACAATTTAGCCTTCACCTTGACCTCTAACCGCGACACGAGGTCGGGCTGGAGCTGCCTAATGATGGGAACATCACCCTGCAACACCAGATTCTTCCCCCTGGTGTGACTTTCCAGCTACATAGGCTATAAACACCCATCCATCATCCATGACTCCTCACGCCTCGTTCCCAAGCACCACTTCCTGCCGCGTCTACCTTAGGGGAAGAGTTTGGGAGCTTTTGTCACCTAACTCGTATTGACACACGTTCAGGCTGGGCAATCAAGATGGGCAGTATGAAAGATCTTTCGAGAAGGCATCGAATGGCAGAGAGCAGGAGAAGCCTATCCCAGGTGTCGCTTTTGAGCACACAGGGCCCAAACACATGAAGAATGATGCCCGTGCGCCGGTTTATCCTTCCAACCATAGTGTGGGATCCTGTCACCCTGCTCTAATGCAAAGAAGTATGGGGAAAAGGGACCTGAGTTGTCGACTTGATTGCGCATGGTACAGAATCTGCTTAAGGTGAGTACAGAAGCAAGTGAGGGGAACATATACAGACATTAATAATCAACATTGGTGCCCCATAAAACAGTCAAGGTTTCCAGTCTATTCAAGGACTCGCTCTCATGCTCGCCCTCGTCCTCGCTACCATTCTCATCATAAACTTGTGCCAAGACCGTCTCATGCGATTGTGACACCATGACAATGTGAATAACCTTCTCGACAGCCTCGATCTCCTAGCACAAGTTCCCTCGCCCCACGAGCTCTTTAGGTTCACTCATATGATTGCCCGAGTCCTCCTTCCCCTGGGTACACGATTACTAGGTGTAGTTATCTCTCGATCTCTCAGAAGCACTTGCTTTGTCTTCTCACCCTGCCCTCCAAGACGAATTCGCTACTATGGATGTGGGAGCAGTGCTGCAAGAAGCTCATGGATTCATTCTTATGACAAGCTACAAACCTATGATCAGAAAGGCCAAATGCCCAAGTACAAAATATTTCAAGTCCCTGCAATTTCCGAGTTCACATCCACTACACTTCAGGCTATGCCATTGCCTAAATCACATCCACTGACCCCCAAGTTCAATTCCAACATCTAGTGGTGGGCATAGTAAATCCTGGCATTAAATCTGAATCACTGCAAACAAATGGTAAAAATTGTATGCAACTTACCCCAAGTTACTATGAACTTGGCGGTGGCAAGGAGTTGACGGCTGGGGCTAGGGGATTGATGCCCGAGGCCAGGGGGATGATGCCTGGGGCCAAGGGGTTGATGCCTGGGTCTGTCACAGTTCGATGTCCTGTAATGGTATGCTCACAGGAATGAGAACCACCCAAAATGTTGCTCCCAGCCACTGTTGATGTGTCCGAGTTGAAAGAAGAACCAGAAACTCTTCCAGATTGGGACAGGTCAAGCAGTTCTTCCCCCAGCAATGCCCACCTGTATGGTGCATGTTGAAGACCATGTGAAAAGTAAATGATGCCAAGCTATATATGTGCTAATGATAAACTTACATGGTTGCTGCAAGCTCACAGGATTTGGTATCAAGCGCCTCCAGCATGGCGCAGTTAACAGGTTTCCTGATTGCCTGCCTGATGGTACCATATATTTTTTGGAATTTATGTCCACAGAATATGGTCTTAACGAGGGAGTTTGTAATCCCTTCCCTGAACTCGGCTTCTCTCCCATGCACAATGAGGTAGTAGGGCATCTGTAATGGCATAACACCATGATCAGTTTACAAACGAGTACCCAAATAGGTGCAAGAATTTTGGACCTACAGCCAGAGCTATGAACAGCAAGCCATTCAAGGAAGTACAATGCTTCCAGAGTAGATTCGGCATGGCCTGGTACTGAACAGTATTGGTGGTATAATGATTGAATGCAATACTTCCAGGGGAGTTTTCATTGAGGTAAAAAATTTGTCTACACCAGGACAGGTATGTTTCATCTTGAAAGTGCTCCATCTGAGGTGATCCCAGAATGGTTGGATGACAAAAGAGGAATCAGAACCATACTGATGGTAAGTATATATCAACAACTAGTTACAAGAGATAATACAAACCTCAGGCACATCTGAGTTTCCATTACAGGGAAGTTTTCGGTGCACTAGCAAGATGAAGACTTCCCAGTCGATGGGCACCTGGCCCGGGGATGCCTGGACTGCCTGGTACAAGGGTTCTAGCGCAGTAAGGAGGCAGCAATACAGTGCAATGCCATGGGGGATGGTCCCCACAGCCCCTGGTAAACCAGAAAAGAAACCTTGTCATTTCTGAATCATTTCCTCCACATCCACTTGAATCATATGAGCAGACTCAAGCCAAATGTTGGTGATGGCCTGGGCCAGAAATGTGGCAACCTCAGCGTGTTGTGTGATTCTAGCCTTCTGTGCCATGCTCCCAGCATTCAGAAGAGGATCATCTATAATGCAATGTTCGAATAAAATAGTAACATTAATACAATTCAATGCTTTGGCTTGGAGGGCAACTTACAGTAAAAATTCTGAGGTGCATTCACCAGGATATCTTTGTGAAACCGAAAATATGAAACTGCCTCGATAGCAATTATCTCTCTCAGTGTATCTTGGAATATGATGATAGCAATGGGACCCTTGTCCTCGCCTGCACGTGTGCTCTTGGGATCCCTTGGCCATCTGCTTCCTTCAAACACATTCATACAAGCCAATTGCCGGGCGAGCATATAGGTAGTCTGCTGTGCTGGCAGAATGGGACTCGGAGTCAGTCGTCTAGATAAAAGGGCTCCTCCAAATCCGGGTCCGTGGCTGTGTTCCCATGGATCCCGGGGCTTGGGGACCACAGTTGGAATATATGAGAGTTGGTAAGGGAGAGCAAATTTGCTCTCAGGCCTCTCATTCAAAACCAAAATGGCATTTCGCTGTTCGCAAAATTCTTGCTCTGTTGAATCCATGGCCCAGTGGGGATTGTGCACAGCATTGTCAGAAGCAGTGACAACAGATGGGGATGCAGAGCTGAGATGGGAGGCTATGGATGAAATTCCTAGCCACTCTGTCAATGTGAAGAGTTCACTACGGGTTTGGGATTGGCACGACCAATTTGACTGTGACATTTCTGAGGGAAACTTTCTAAAGTTGGTGCTGTGGGGTTAAGCTTTAACACTATATGCCAGCAAGTTTATACTAGCAACACCAGTCCAAGGCAAACATAGTAGACGGCCCACACATCCGAGAATGTGCACCAGAAAGGCGTGTAGTCCACTAGCATGGGAATGCTGACAGAAGAGCAAATGTATTGTAAGGGACTGATAAGCTTGCCATGTATGAAGGCTCGAGACTATTTGCTGCACTCAGCTGATATGGAAAGATTGACCAGTGAGCTTGGTATTCATCAATTGCATAGTTGGGAAAAATAAGTTGTATCTATTATGCTAGTACATGTAGATCAAGCCTCAAGGTCTATAGTATGGTAGAAGTACATATAAATGCCGGCAATGTGTAGTAGTTCGACATGGCATGAGAGAGAAAAACTGAAATGCTGTGTGTCATGAGGTTGCTTTTCGGACATAATAGCCGGTACTATGTAGATACAAGGACTCATCGGAGGTGGAAATTCGTACTAGATAGCACTCAGAGGTGATGCAATTGGACATTATGTACCTGTGGACATTGCTGAAGCAATTCAAATTTGTTGATCATGGGCAAGGTCCAGAGAACAATAGAAGGTAGCTTGAATGCTAATAACTGCCATATATTAAAACTACAAATCAGTGGATACAATTAGATAACATTACTCACTTTAACATTGCTGTAATACTACTGTGTAGTGCAGCAGAGGGCGCTCATAGGTCTAGAAGTGAAGGGTCTTCATCCTCAACTATGTCCAAGTCGCCCCTTGAAGCCTTCAAAGCACTTTTATTCACTGAATCATTCCAGAATGACTCCTGATAAGACGAAGGTGAGCTGGATGACATGAACTGAGTTTCAGTCTAAGGGTAGGAATGGTAAACATGACTGATATAAATGGGGCATAGCTTAAACCTGACCTTCAGGTATGGTGTCTCATTGCTTGAGTTCCAGTCAGGCAGAGCCACATCTGCTGGTGGAAGATTAGAACAGTTATCCATGCGATACTGCAATTGCAGTCAAATTTTCTGTATTTTCTTTGTGATCTTCGCAATCTTGTGGTGAGTGCGCCTTATCGTCTGGTGCACAAGAGTGTTGGACTCTACAGCTTCTTCTTGCAGCTGTAAATAGTATGTTAGCTTCACCTGGAGTGCCTCGACTTGGGCTTCTTCTCGGACACTGGTTGATCCCAAATGAAAACTTGTGCTTGATGAGGTGTCGGAGGTTGAGTCTGTCATTGACACAGTATTACTTGATGTTGTTGATAATAATTGAGATGGTGAAGGACTATGCAATGACTGCTATAAGAATGAAATAGCAAAACATTAAATATGAGGTTGCAGAATGAAAGTAGTCGATCAGTCACGCACCTCATTTGCTCCATTACTTGTTAGCAAGGATACAAAGACCCCAGGATGTTCAAGAGATATCATGCTCGATGACATTGGGTGGGCAATCATGCCAATGCTCTTGGGCTGCAACCAGTACAACATCATAGTATGAATGAAGTTTTGATTAGCCATTTTAATGGTAACTCGTGAACTCAAATGACATTACTTGTACAGGGAGTTCCAGGAGCTGCTCCTTTGGCAAAATTTCTTGCCCCTCATAGAACATGGGGTCAAATCTATGACTAGCCCCACCCCATAGGATATCTGAGTTGCTGTCCAGGATGTCATTGACGGGCGATCCAACACAATAATGTGGCTGTACATGGAGGTCGTTGTTTGAGTGAGCTGTCGGGAGAGATGCCTTTGGTCCATCAGCATTTTTCACTGTCCTAGTAACAAGTGATAAAACACTCATGAAGAATGCTTTAACTGAGCCAAAGCGGGCCATTGGAAAGAACAAAGGGAAGTATGATGTAAACCTGGCTGAAGTTACCGGTAGCAGGCTGGTGGTGAACCAAACTGGAACAAACTGACTACTTCTGCTTATATAATATCAGGATGATCATACCCCCACTTTGGGGCTGTTGTCATTCTTGTTGCACATGCACATGGCATGCTGTGCAATGTTGCAGTAAAACTTCATCATAAACATTCCATAAAGTATGGAAATGCTGGAATAAAATGCCGACTACACATAATAAATGCATCAATGTTTGCAGGAACAACAAGGACAAGTGTTGGATATGCATAGTTCCAGGAACAGGTTACCAGTGTTCAAACATCAATGCTCGGTATTGGATGCCATCACCCCGGCCATTGAACATTTAGACTCCCTACTTAGTAGTACATAGTCGTAAGTACTTCATAATCTAACTGAAGCTGATCATGGTGCACCTCTTGAGTATATTACATGTGCTGGTATCTAGCTGGCTGGTGCCCGCTGGTGCCAGTTCAATGCCAAGGTTAAAATAAGCATACCATCTGTGAAAGTTTAAAACATAAGTATGGATCTCTGATACAAACAATTGGTGAGCAGTGCCAGTACATAGGAGAAGGGAAAGTAGGTCGGAGTACTTGGTAGTAGTCACGAGCTCAGATATAGACTCTATGCCAGTGTACAGCCTGGGATTTTGAGGTTTCATAACTTGTTAAGTTGTTAACGCCAAACATTGCTTATGTGCAATTGTATTATGTTTGCCTCCAAAGGCGATGCCATTATAGACTGGATGAACCAAAATATGCCACGTCCGAATTACCACCAGTACATCCTCAAAATATCTATCACATACCTGCCTCTTCCTCTATCATCTGGACAGTCCATAACACTGAAGTATATAACGAATGTGAAGACTCTAGCAAGTGCTACATGTAAGTGCTACATGTTTTGTTATTTCAATCCCTTTTCCTTATATGACTGAGACTTTGTGTCGGCCCCTTTTTTTTATGATTTCTTACTGATGACCTAGACTTTGGGTTAGTCACCCCAGATTTGACTGTGGATTGTCTGGATTCAAATTCTGATGTTGCCAAGTTTTACCTTATAGTGCGTTCCTTATAAACCAACAGTCGGTACTAAACATTGAGCCATTACTATGCAACTTGGACCATAGAGCAGAGAAATCACACCGTGGGCTCTGGTAAGCTTTTTCTTTTTTTTGTCCAGTCTTCTTCTGTTCACATGGCATCTGACCAGTTCACGAAACACCTCAACTGCACCATTCTGCTACTGGTTTTACTCCTAGAGTGGATTGCCAAGACCCTGGCAAACTGCCAGCCTGAGGTAAGTCACACATGCTTTCTTTTTTCGTTCTTGTATTATTTTAGTATACAGCTATGACTTTGTGCTGGCCAGCTTGTTGGTGATCTAGACTTTGTGTTGATTTTCCAGATTGGACTGTGCATCATCTAGACCTAGCCTTCTATACAGTTTGTTGAAAGTTTGGATAGCTGTTTTGGTACTTCCGACTCGACGGTTGCTTCTGCTTTTACTTAGACAGTTGGAGTGCAGTCATGTTCTCATAATTTCATAGCATCTTTTGATTGTGTTTACATCATGTTAATCAGAATCTTAAAGCCTGTGCTAACTTACCTCTTCATTCCCAGACTACGCAGCATACAAGTGTTTCTGACAAGTGAATGATTATTTTCATCTGCGTAGTATCTATGTAGGCAAGGGACACTCTATATATATCATATGCAGGCCATCTTTGCTTTGTTTCTTGTGCTTGTGGTTATGCAGCACTTATATTGGCACTAACTTTTCTTTCACAGAATCTGTTCCTTCGAGCATGTAACTTCTATAATCCTTTGCTTCAAACTTACATCTCGATTCTGTTGTTCTTGTCAATAAGTACATTTTCTCAAGCTTACTGCTTCGCATTTCACTCAATGTGGTTGTGATTCGTGCTACTCCTTTGACAGAATACATTCATTTAGACACACACGCACTTCAAACAAAGCTTTTGATTTGTTAACTTCCAGTAAATACACTTTCAGGTGCTTGACCTTGGACTTTCATTTACTAAGCCCTGTAGATGCAATCTCAAGATTTCGGACACTTGACCCCTCAGCAGCTAGTGTTGCTTGAACCTGAACTTGTTACTCACTTGAAGCAAGGCAATACACATGGTGAATAATCCTAGCTCATTCTGATTCACAACATGAGTTTGCTAACGATATAGTAGATCTATGCGCTTTCGATGGACTAGTTGGTGCAATTCTTCCAAATAGCATTGACCTTATCATATCCCCCAATATGGACTACATCTACATGCCACCCTATGGTACAAATTGAGAGCTCTGTTTGCGCAAGGATTTCCAGTACGGGGATGACAATCCTTTGCAATGGCCCCAGCCTTACTTTTCTTCTGTTGCGCATTATGCTGCCGTTGAGCTGGCTCCCGATCCTGATAGTCTGAAGGGCGTAATGTGGTGGACTCCAACCAAGTATGAGCTGCTGAATAGGGAGTTGGACGCCATTAGGGGCACAGCAAAGGTCCCATTCAACAAACTTAATAGGATGCAGGTCCTTGTCGAGGCAATTCAAAAAGAGGCTACTAAATACATTGCCGTTTCTAAGAATGGTTCCTTGAATGAAGCGCAGGAACTAGCTAAGGCACTCTCTCTATTCCTCAACAGGGTCTTTGTCTATTTGGAAGGCTTGCCGATCAACCAGAGGCAGCTTCTATGCTGCATTTCCACCGTACAACGTACATACTTGGAACTGCAGGCACTTCTGGACTACATGCTGATATACAAGCCTTGGATGGACGGCAAGGTCCCTGCTGCAAAGAAGGTCTCTTGTGCTATTGGGGCATTTACCTCCAATCCTCAAGTCGTTCAGGAGTTTGTCCTAGCAGGCCTTCCGATATGGCTGATACTTCCATCTAGAATGCTTGCTCAGACATGCATCGAAGCAGTGGTAGCTCCTCGGATCCCTCAGGAATGGCTTAATATGGAGGTCGCCCATCCCAGTAGCCCTCCGATATGGAGTGGGGCTGCTAGTAATGTTTTGTGCTATAGATACATATTCACTGAGGCAAGGGAGTGCTGCAGTTACATCAACCCCTTTGCATCTATGCTTGCGACTCCAAGCAGCGGTTCAGCTCTATCTCAATCAAGTGCTGGGGCTGCTTGTGCATCTCCATCAAATGCCTCTACCTTGGAACGTGCAAGAAATGTCAGACATCCTTGTAAGCAATCTCTTATATTCAATATAAACAGCAATTTAACTATGCATAGACCAACGATCTTCTTGCAAGGCCGGCACCAGCTCCGGACACAAGAATCAAAAGAGTGATACTGCCTCTGGATGCAACAAGTATGTGACACCAGCTCACCCTGCATTTCCCCGAGCTGTTGAGGCCTGGGGTCAATCTCTTGCTCTTGTTGATACCAGTGAATCCAGGCTTGTCGTAGATTGCAGATCTGGCTCCGGTTATGTGTTTCCTGAACCCGGTTTGTTAATAAGCCCTGAAAGCGAAGCAAAGCAGGCACTGTACCTATACAATTGGCTCAAATGGCAGGGTGCACTCATCTTTTGTCTTGTTTCCTCAAGTTCCGATGCTCGACCAATTTCCAACCAGAAATGGCACACTCTGCTTGGCCTATCTGACTCCAACTCTGCTTCCTCAATTTCCACCACAAAGGCCACCAAGAGCACCACTAACATTATCACTGTACATAACTTGCTCGGTAATTGCCTGGAAGAAAGAGGGGTGCAGCTAGCACCAGACAACAGCCCCGTCAATGTCCTTTGGGGGGAAGTCCAGGTGTCTACTGGAAGCATACCAAGTACTGACATAGTACAGGAGATTCTTTGGGATCTCAACAAGAGGAACTTCCGGTTCGAGTTGCTGGCATTGCATTGCCGTGCTCGCACTGTCCACCCACATGCAGATGATGATCCTGACATTGACCTCCTGCACAGGTGCTTACCTGGTGCTTGCAGTGGATCTTTGCTTTCTGTAGACCTTGTGCAAGCAAATCAAGGCCTTGCTGCTCGTTTCACACATGAGCATCTTCCATACCTGTTGTCACTAAAGAGATTGATGCAGAGCTGGAGAGGGGCACTGCCTGTGTGTATTACTGAGGCAGATAAACCAGAAATGTTATATTCAGAGGGGGAGATCATGGCGCTGGAGAACACAGTAGCAGACTTTTACACTCAGTCATTCTTCGACCATTTCGCTTGTGCTGCTATGTTGCTGCGATACTTGGACCACAGGACTTAATACTTTTTCCTCGTCTTCCAAGCAACGTACATTGTATACCTATACCTCGCTTCAGTGCTTACTTCTATCATATTTTCTTTGTGTCTGTACCACCACCTTCAAGTTGTTTATGCCCGGTGAGCTACACCCTATTTCGCCTTTTTTAGTACTACAGTCGAACCCCCCTTAACTCATACTCCTCCCAATCCATACAACCCCATAATCCATCGCTTTGGGTGACTACCAACTTATCATTTTGCACCAAATTCAGCCCCTATAAGCCATAACCTCTCAAAACCCATAGCCCAGAGCATCTACCGAAGGGTATGGGGTTTGACTGTATTGATTACTTTTTGTGTTTGCCCCTGGGCTCGGGCAGAGTTTATACCAGTGAGTATCATAAGGAAAACCTGGCTCTATTTGAATAACAAGTTGAAGATATTAAAGGTCAGTAGCCTGAGTAGACTCAGCAGGGTAAAAGTGTTGTTGCCTACCACTGTGATGAACAAGTCACGGCAAACCACCCCACTTAAGTCCACTGGGAGCTATGAGGACTATTGGTAAGACCAGGCTGAGCTCCCTCCGCTCCTCTCTCCGGGATACCGAGCCCTGTCAGTGAAGACAGTGCCCCTAGCCCAGGATCATAAGGCACTCGGGGAGTAGCTCATTCGTGCAGACTCATGTCCAGCGCTGAGTGGACTGCATGCCCACAGCACTGGCTACCCTTGGCTAGGGCTTCTATCTTCGATACCAACATTTCAGCCTCACAAATTACCCTGTGATCTGCACAGGTCTCACAATGGTGGAGGCTTCGTGGTCTACACCGAGGCTGCATTGAATTCTCTTATTATTCCCTACCAAAGGTCTCATTGTGTGACACCCACTGATTTCTATTGCACAACTTCTGCAGTGATCCCTCTCACACGTAGGTCATGACATGCCAAACCTTCATTGAGAAATTATACCCCTCAGTGCGATAAACCTCGACTATTGTTCATTCTTCTTGAAGGCCCAGCTCCCTTGTGTGGGCCCACATTATGGCATGTCACAACTTGATCGATGGAGCTGCCTGATAGTTATGATTGGATTATCCGGAGCACCAACAGTTGAGCCAACTGACAGGGTCCTCGATCCTGTTGCCTTCCCCCCTATCTCCCTTCACTTAAAAGGGGGGCACTGAACACAGCAGAACCCAACTGTTCCACTTGGTTAGCACCATGAGCAACTCGTCAAATCCTTCGAATTCTGCTCATTCTACTCGTGCTGCAGCGTTGACTGGTCAAATCTCTGCTCCCACTGATGGTTCGGAACCATGCCCTAAACCTTGCAAACTGGCTGAGCTAATAGGATATCATCCTAGGATGCCGATAGCCAGATTAATCCCAGAGGTTGACCCAGTAGCATGCCCTTGTATGATTAGCGAGAAGACGAAGGAATTTGTGGATGAATTGGAATTGCATTGAGCTCACACTCATGGTGCCTTTGCCCTCACTCAGGATAGTCAAGCTAAGGTGTGTAATAACAATCATCGCCCACTGGACCAACTTCAAGTGGGAGATTACCCTCTTGTGAACCTGCATACACTGAAGTTGGTCAATGCTGAAGGCACAGGTAGAAACTAGTGTGTAGGCTCCTTCAAGGTGACTGAGAAGATTAGCCTGATAGTATACCTTCTGCCTACAATTACCTGACACCTAATCTTCTATGCACCCAATCTCAACCATGCCTGAGTGCTTTGGCAAACGAATCATCTTCACCCAGTCGTAACTTGACTCTTTCAGAAGAATATGAAGTCGAAGCTCTGGGTCACCGAATGATGGAACAAAAGGAAAATCATAGAGAGTACTTCTTTCAATGGATGGGCTATGGCCCCGACTATGATTCTTGGATTTCAGCGTACAATATGTGCAACATGCCCGAAATCAAGTGGGATTACCTTCTCTCCTTTGAACCTCGCAAAACAAGGTAGAATAGCCTTAAAAATGCTTCTTCACTCCCCAGTGTCTCTGTTTTGTTGTACAACCCTTTATCTCTTCTATGTCCCCTGCTTTACTTTTATTCTCATTTTTCTCTACCTCTCTTTGGCTATAGATTCGTTGCTTAGTCACTGTAATCTAAATGTCAGTTTGTCCTACTGTAACAATCACATGACCCTCCCTTCATGATTAAGATCAATGGTTGAGTCTTGCCATTTTCTCTTTCCCACCCTCGTCAACCCCCAACACTTGGTGCCCTATCTCTTCCCTCATCCCTTGACATGCACAAGCTCTCCAGTGCAGAATCATCTATTCACGCAGGTGCGACTGCTTCGTTGTCGGTCCCTGCTGCTGAATCTCGAATTTGTGCGGGGACCGCCCCTTCGACCACTTTCTCCTCCACTGCAAAAGGCCCAGCCTGGTCTCACATCATGTCTGGTGCCTCCCCTCGCGACACCAGGACCTTCCCTTCCAAAAGGCTGGCAAGCTTTGCAGGGTACAAGCATGAGCCGATCATGGATGATTCTCTGACCTTTGACCTGCCCCCCTTTCCCGAGCACACATCGAGACGTGTCATTTGCAAGGGCACAGTCTGGGAGCTATGGTCACCAAACTCCCTCTGCCACCCTTACATGCTGGGGATGCAGACCGCTCTGTACATTGAACCTTTCTGGCATTTGGTCGAAGATAGGTGCTCCGATGGATCTCTGGGACGCTATGACTACTCTTTGCATCCTCAAGTCTTTGACAAGACCGCCCCATGGAAGGGCTTTATCATCTGTCCTAGCTGAGTCCTCCAATATTGCTCGTTCCCCAAACATGTCCTGATTATGGCGGTATGGGAGAGTTTTGGGCAAGAGTCACAGATGGACGGGCAGATTCACGAGAGCTATGTCGAGGTGCTCATCTCGCGGATTATCTGGCTCAAGACCCGGATGCATCTTGCTCGAGAGGCACTGTTGAATGACACTGCCGTTCCTTTCTCGGCCCAGGTTCTTGCTCGAGAGGCACTGTTGAATGACACTGCCGTTCCTTTCTCAGCCCAGGTTGCTCCTCTCCCCTTCTGCCCCAACACCGACTATGTCAATGACCTAAGGTCCCTTTGCACATTTCATGAGGTTGTTGATGCATTGGCCTGCGTTCAGCATTGCATTCGCGCATGTGTTGTGTACTTGGAATGGGCGCACTGCATGGCAGTGAATGCTCGAGGTCCCATCAATGCTCGGCGGATTGAGACTGCTGACGATAACCGGGTGGGCATCTGGATCAATGGCATTCCTGAAGATGATGCTCTTTTTCTCCTGCAAGAGCACATGCCATGCTTCATTGCCCATCAGATGATTACAACGGCCGACCTCGCCCTAGCAGCCGAAGGGAAACACCCTATTCAGGGATTCCTGGAGGATTCGGACATTGAGGAGCAGAAAGCGAAGCCTGGCTCCCTGGAGGAATGTTGCGTGTGCTCTGGAGGGATGATCCAGGACCGACTATGAGGGTGGGAGCAAATCCCTGTTCTTACTCTAGATGTGTCTCCGGAGCAGCGTGCAAGATCCTTGCTAGTGTACCAAGGGCGAGCACAAGTCGCACTGATGTGGGACTACAGACAGAGATACGATGGAGAATCCATAGCTCCGTTACCTGAGTCCTCTGGATGGGTAGCAGATCCGCAGCTATCAACTACAAGTTCATCTTCTCGTGGGAGAGAAGCCTGGGGTGCACCTTCCCCAGTGGGGGGTAGTGGATGGAAGCCGGACTGGAACAAGTCTCGATTACCCACCCCCCCTCTATCTCCCGTTCCCCATCCTGTGCCTGTCCAGATACTTCCCATTCGGATCCTGCTGGCATTTGATCGGCATCCGTGGATCAAGCCCCCACCCATCAAGAAGCCCAGCACTGGTGTGTGGTCTCACTCTGTGGAGGATGAGGATGAGGACAGCAAGTTAAAACAGGGTCATCACATGTGGGAGATTAGCAAACGCAGCTCGCAGAAGAAGCGCAAGTCATATTACAACTGGTCGTTGCGGCGAGTCCTATACTACGATGACGGACAGTGCCCGCTCACAGGCGCTGTATCTGACAGATATACATATGGCTGTCCTGTCCCCGATTTGCCATTCTACAACATGGCTGGGCAGCGTACTACCCCTAGCTCATGGATGTATAGCTTGAAGGAACCGGCAGTCGGTGACGAGGG
The DNA here is from genome assembly GCA_036937055.1 of Nidula microcarpa. Classification (NCBI taxonomy): domain Eukaryota; kingdom Fungi; phylum Basidiomycota; class Agaricomycetes; order Agaricales; family Nidulariaceae; genus Nidula; species Nidula microcarpa. The sequence goes on along the minus strand of JASFDD010000396.1, from coordinate 4,598 downwards.
CAGGATTGCCCTTACCCCAGCAATTGAACACCTTCCCTTCCTTCCGGGGATGAATCCTGCCCCGCAAACCACCTTGCCAACCACTGAAGCTATGGTCACTGCTCTCGAGCGTGACTCGGATGAGAGCTCCGACTACAATGAGCTGCCCACTATCACGCTGTTAACTCGCAATGATCCTCAAGCCGTGGTCGCAGTGGAAGCTAATTGCACAGAACAGCACACGCTCACCCACCCTCCCAATTCAACCCACCATGCACCTACTCCTCCCTTGGCTTACAAATCACCTTGATCTCTGCACCTTCCCACAGCGTCACCCATGCATGGCGTGGTCTCCCCGGCTTTGCCCCCTCTGGCCTGTGGATCATTATCACCCGTTGACACCTTGCCCCTTTGTCTTCCCCTGACCACTCCACAGCTGCCTACTTCTCCACAGCTGCCTACTCCTCCCACCCCTGTCCTCCTGCCCCTAGATGATCACGCTCCCCTGAACTGCCAGCGCTACTGTCCCCCACGCTGCTCGTCCAGCTATGTCCGCCTGTTTCAACGTCTGCACAATCCAGACCGTCATGATTTGCCCCCGTGCAAACGAGGTTGGTCCTGGTCCCGCTCCTGCAAACGTCTGCACTACTTCACCCTACCTATGTCTCGCAGTGAGGGTTCGAGTGGTGTTGCAGGACCCAGTCGTGTTCACTCCTCCGAGCTGACATCCACAGCCTCTAGCATTTCTGCCTACCCTGCTCCTCACACACCTCGTAGTACCCTGGATTTGCCCACCACTGCCTCTTGGTGCCCTGTTTGCCGTCCTCCCAGCCCACCCACTCTGCTGGCCCAGGCATCGACACGTCCTAGCCCTGCCTCTTCATGTGGCCTTGCTCTGTCTGCAGATACCATGGAGGTCAACGAGGTTGTTGCTCCTGTGTCAGTCGTTGCTTGGCCTTCAGCCCCACCAGTGGCTCTGGACTGGTCACCTCCTATCCTATCACTCCATGGGACTCCTAGTACCATGTCCTTCACTGCCATGTGGGATTCGATTCTAGCTCGTACCTGGGAAGCCGACCTTCACCTGGTGCACATTGTGGAAGCTACAGTTCTGGAAGAGGGACAGGCCACTCACATGTTCTTCCTCATCCTTGCTGACACTGCTGAGCTTGCTCCATTCGTCATGTTGATTGTGCTGCAGCCCCTCTTTCCGGGAGCCCAATTGTCGGTTGAACATGTCAGTGAGGCAAACTACGACATTGCCTTGGGTGCTCTGCAGGCTTCATGGGGTTATGCTGCCCCTCACCATGTTGTTGCTACTAGTGGAACAACAATCACTACTGGTCCTCTAGTGGTGGCCCGTGGTGCGAGTTCGATCCCTCGTGTCACGCATCCTCTTCAAGATCAACTGTGTGCCCTGCTGTATTCCTGCCTCACTGCACTGCCATGTCCCTTGCAGGACCGACTATTGCATTCGCTTCATGCCCGCCTTGCTCCAGGTGCTGGCTCTTTGAGCAGACTGCTTTTCAAGGATGAAGACGGCAATGTGGGGGTGTGAAGAACAGGAAACGCTGAGATCAAGACCCAACTGCGTAGATTGTGCCTTGCACACAAGGGGACTCTATCACAACAAAGAATATAGTTACTATCCTAATCATCACCTTAGATGACAATCTACTGTACATACTTTATTACTTACATGCTGTACATATTTTATTATTACCTACTGTACTTTCAAATTACTTACTGTAGATACTGTTTTGGGACATAACCTACCACTGTGATGAACAAGTCACAGCAGGTGATTATATAATGCATTAATTCTTGACTCTTAACCACCCCACTTAAGTCCACTGGGAGCAATGCTGAGTGCCCTCCGCTCCCCTCTCCGGGATACCGAGCCCTGTCAGGGAAGACAGCACTCCTAGCCTAGGACTACAAGGCACCCGGGGAGTAGTTTGCACGGACTTGCGTCCAGCACTGAATGGACTGCACACCCACAGCACTGGCTACCCTTGGCTAGCGCAGCTATCTTTGATACCAACATTTCAGCCTCATGAAGTGCCCCATGATCTGCATAGGCCTCACAAGGCATTTTCGTGCAGATTCTTGTCCAGCACTGAAGGGCAGTATGTCCACCATGCTGGCAGCTCCTTGGCCACTGCGACTATCATTGATACCAACACTTCACCCTTGGGGAATAAGGCACTGGAACAGTGTCCTCTTTGTGCAGACTTCTGTCAAGCACTGAAGGACCGCATGTTTGCTGTGTGGGCAACTTTTTGGCCAGTGCAGTCATTCAATACCAATGCTTCAACCCTATGGAGGATAGGCACCAGAACAGTGGCCTGTTTGCCTGGACTCCTGTCCAGCACTGGAGAATCTCACATACACTGCACAGGTAATTCCTTGGCCAACAGCTATCTTGATGTCATGAACAACCCTCACCACCACATTTACATACTAGTCTAAGATATCAGAGCAAGTGGCCCAGGATAAGAGCACTGAAGTTCTAGAACCGGGCATCCTGTGCGACATCATCTTTGAGGATGGGGAGGAATTTCTCGTGTCCTGGTTAGTCATTCCTGAAGTGCATGTGCAATCCTCCTTATGCCCATAGTTGGCTCGGCAAGCATTGTTAGCGGAAGCACTTGTAGACTTCTCTGGAAGCTATGACTGACAATCTATAGTGCCGTTTCCTGAATCTACAGGCTTGGGGGCAAACTTGAGTACTGCGAGCCAGGAAGTAGGTGCAACTTTGTCCTGCTTGGGAGCTGCTTCACGTCCCGATGCGGCTTCCATGGGGATCATGCATGCACCCATTAGCAGTGGTTGGAAACAAATTGGAATACCCTGCTTCTGGCATCCAATCCACTGCTGTCCTTTATAAAGATCACATCTATCTTGCCTGTGTGCAAGTCCTATCCTATGACAATCCTCGAGCTATAGCTGTGGTTGCTGCCCAGAATGATCCTGCGCCAGAAATGATCCTGCACCAGATTCTCCCACCATCACTGCCCAGGACGACGTGCAGTGTGACTCCTCCGTTGTGGCAGCTCCACTCGACACCAAATGAGACCCCCCTCGTCATGCTGTAAATCCCATTTACCCACATTTATCGTGCCCACCCTTCCTCTCAGAGGTCAGCTAATCCTGCCTGCCCAATAGCTCCATCACCTTGAACTGGTATTGTCTCCCACATGCTGGTCCAGTTGATCAATGTTGAGTGCCCCCACTGCAGCAGCACACTGCGTATATCTGTCCTATTAAATGACAATCCAATCAATACAAGTCTGAATGCCACTATTCTCTGCCTCATGGTGGCTGTTGGGGGTTGTCTGCATACTCGAGGTCTCGATCTTGTTCATGTTTGCTTTCTCTATCCTGCTCTCTCACTCACTCACGTTCTGCCTCTCACTACAGACCTGCCCTGAGATTCCAGCATGCTGCTGTGACACTGCCTCAACATGATGTGAACCACCTGCATTAGTTGCAGTCCCTGGCTGTACTGCGGGCTCTCAGCCTGGGTAGTTCGGAGCTATTGTTTCCCTGTTACTACTAGTAGCAGTCTTCAACACTGTCTGCATGACCCACTCAAAACTTGACATCCAGGCTTACTGATCTTGCGGGGTCTTTTTCAGGAATTTTTCTTCTTTTTAATGTAATACTGATAGTAAGTATGAGCTACAGTATTATGTGTATTATGTATGTCTACTGCTTGTACTTTTGCTTTTGTTTATGGTAGTTACTTTTGGGAGGCATAGCCGGCCAGCAGGATGATCCTCAGTCACAACAGATGGTTACATAAATCATCACATTTCACCAGGGCTTTTGTCCTACTGGTATGACCAGAACGAACTCCCTCACAACTGGCAGTCTCCAGGTGGCAGTGTTCTGCTCAGGAAGATGGTGTCCCCTTGCCTTGGGTCCTGACAAAGCACAACTGCATGCTGGCTGTGCTGGCCACTCTTTGGCACCAGTGCAACTACCTGAACTGTGCTCCTCACCTGTTTGTTGGACATGGTACTCGTGCAGTGACCACTTTGTGTGGACTCTCATCCAGTGCTGAAGGACTGCATGCTTGCTGTGCTGGCCACTCTTTGGCACCAGTGCAGCTATCTTCAATACAAACACTTCTATCCTGCAGGTGACAAGGAGCTCGATCAGCAATGTCTTTGTATGGACTCTCATCCAGCACTGATGGACCACACACTTGCTGCGCTGGCCACTCTTTAGCACCAGTGCAGCTATACTCAATACAAGCACTTCTGTCCTGTCTGTGACAAGGAACTCGATCCGTGACATCTTTGCACAGACTCTCGTCCAGCACTGATGGAATGCACCCCACTGGCCACTCCTTGGTGCCAGTGCAGCTATCTTCAACATGAGCACTTCTATCCTGCAGGTGACAAGGAGCTTGATTGGCAACATTTTCATGCAGACTCTCGTCCAGTGCTGAAGCACCACACACACACTATGTTGGCAACTCCCCAGCTGCCGCAGCTATCATTGATACCAATGTTTCAACCCTTGGGGACAATGTGTGTCACATACCATTACAATGGTTGGTGAATGTGTGATATTGAGTTGCATATATAGCCTGGGAATACCTATGACTG